>RJWH01004872.1:46471-93268 GCA_004363575.1 Solenodon paradoxus | reverse complement strand
GCACACACCCCACACAGTCCTCTGCTTCCTCTCATGCCCACGGCCCTCTTGCATGTAAGCACAGCCTCCTATACACACCCCTTGACCAATCCAGATACACACCACCCTCCCGCACGGCACACATACCTGTGACCCAGACTCGGTCAACACGTATCATTCAGTCACCCATCCATGCGTGCAATCTCCAAAAGTGTGTTCCCGCTCTGGGGCGCCTGTCTGTCTCCACCGTCAGCACCCACTCCGCAGGAGAACCTCTGCGCACATACCGCACGCAACATTCCACCTGTCCTACTGACATGCAGGCCCCCGCACCCCTCAGGGAACGGCCTCTCGTGCATCTCCTCCAGCAGCAGTGTGCCGGGGGCTGGGAGCACAGCAGTGGCGGAGCTGACCATCTGCATCAGTGCTAGCAGGGAACACTCTTCCCAGCGCCTGATGTTTCCTCTCAGGAGCAAGAGCAGTGCAACTCCTGCCCCGTCTACCCCTTTGCTCACTCAGCCCGGGCCGGTGGGGAGACTTAGGTAGCTGGTTTGTGAATGAGAAACTGCTCATGCGCAGTACACTGCTCTCCTCTGCTCCTTCCTTCCCGCCCTAAGTCCGGCCTGCTGGGCCGCCATGTTGAAAGGCAGGGCCCCTTCCTCCTCTTCTCAGCTGGGTGGGAAAGTCTTCCCAAACCTAAGGGGCGGTGAACATAGCCTGTCAGCTCCTACACTAAGCCTGCTTTGCCTCAGTGACCCCAACAACATACTTATCGAGCCATCCAAACAATTTACATCCATGCACCTTACCTTATATGCACCTGTTTCCTTTATCATCGAAATACCACTCTGATGATACAGATAACTCCATGTGAAGATTCATGTGCCCCCATCCTCTATGCACCCAAGTCCACACACCTCTCTCTCCCAACTCCATCTCCTTCCCAACTCCATTCCCAAGCAGCCGGTCCCCACCACTTCAGAAGATGTCTCCTGCCTCTGGAACCTCACTGCAAGGCATTGCTCCAACAATACGGGCAAAACCGGGTCATGTCACAGAGCAGTTTTGCCCCGCCCACCAGATTTTTCTCTTGGCTCCCAGATAGACAAGGAACAAGGAATGGGACCATCTTCTCAGCTAATCTGGAAGGAAATCTGGTGGGCTCAATTGCCACCGATATGCATTTAAATGGCTGCATCTAGGAGGAAAATCTAAATGAGAGGAGAGAGGCTGGGACACTGGGGGGAATCTCTCTGTAATAACTGTGTGAGGTGAAGCAAATTAACGCGATGCTGTACCCCTCGCTTGGGGAGAGAGAAGACTCCTGTAACATGTGCTCAGAAATTTATTGGAATCTTTGTATTTTTAATATAATGTCATTTGTGTCACGGTTCCTTGTGTAGAAATGTCACTAGTCACACAAAGTAAAGGCAGGGCTATTTCCCAGAGTGGCTGATGCTTGGATGTGGGTGCCGGAGAAGGTATTTTAGTGATCCCCTTTTGAATCCGGGTGATGTTGTACAGCTCAGAAGAACAGAGGGAGCCTTCCTTGGGAAGCAGAGCAGATCTAGTTCAAAGGCAGGCTATGCCACTTACACACTAACTAGGTGATTTCAGACAACCTGTGAAAGTTAAGAAATCTTCACAGCCTTGGAGATATCCATCTTCTAGTCCAGAACCCGAGATGACCATGCACTGCTCCTGACATGTAGTCAAGGGCTCAATAAGTTAACAAAAACATTTGAAAAACCGTAAACAATTACTTCTGGCAATAGGATCTATTAGTCAGAGGGGAAGGAGGAGGGGACAGTGAGTTTGGAGGAGTCTGGAGAGTGGAAAGTGAGTGGCCCCGAGGTGACCAGTGAGAAGGACTTGTGAGAGGGCAGCTGGAGGGACTCATTGCCAACAGGTGGGTTTTGAGTGTACTTTCTCATTGTTTGCTTAGGTTCTTTGCCAAGTGCAATGCACCTCCTCCTTCCTGTAATTCTCAATCCTTCAGCGAAAGCTTTCTGTATTCCACACGTGTGTATAAATGTGTGTGTGCACGCGCATGTGTTTGGAGTAGCAGGAGCAACCAAGAAGAAAGAATCATTCTCTCAGTGCATGACAGGAAAGCAAACCCAAGAACATGTATATGTGAGTCAGGAAACCTAAGTCAGAGAAGGTGGAACTCTCACTTCCGAGGTAGCTGAGGAACTCTTGAAGAGATGTTTGGACTCCTACAGAGTATGGAATGAAGATTTGAGCCAATTTATCCAGCCCTCAAGAGGCCAAGAAATTCCCACTCACATTAGTGAGATGAATAGGTCTGTAAAAGACTATAGAGAAGAAAATACACCAAACTATTACCAGGTGATGGTACAATTATGGATGACCTTTTGCTCCCCCTCATTTTCTCTGTAAATTTTCTACACTGTTAACAGTGAATATATTTTATAATGAGAAAAGATATATTAGAAGTGAAAATCACCAAGTGGGAGCCCCTCCATTTCTGGTATGGCTTGGATGCCTATGAGAGTTGGGCAGCTCCTCCCTGCTCTTAACAACAGAGATGAAGTGGGACGGGGGCACCTGGCAGAGTTGGTCTGACATCAGTGCTAACACCCAAATACCTTTGACATGTGCCATATCTTAGTCATATCTCCCCACATCCTGAGCCTGTGCTGTGAATGCTCAAGACCTAAGCACAGGGTTGGTGGTTACTCCACCATATTTCATTTTGTAGGATTTCATCTCAAGGCTGATGAGAACTTTTCTGAGTCCGATCCCATCTTCCACTACATTCACGGACCCTCCCAGCATCTTGTCCCTGGAGAACTGGGATACGCTTACCATCCACATCTCCCGGCCTCTACTCCGTTATCATGTCGACTATGTGCTGAACCCATTCCATGGCTCAGGGTTGTTTCAAGGGCTCTGCATGTGTGGGCTCGCCGAATCCTTGCACTAACCCTACAAGACAGATGCCATCAAGCTCTTCTATACAAATGAGAAAACGAAGCATCTAGAGGTCAACCATCTTGTCCAAGATCTTAGCCGGTCAAGTGGCAGCAACAGAATATGACTCCGGGCTTCCCAGCGACACTCTCTCCTGCCTCTCAAGTGGTTGCAGAGGGTCCACTCAGGGCCAGGCTCTGATCCTGGTGCAGACCCACACTGGAATAGACACCACTCTTCAGAGATCCGAGAGGCTGCTGTAATTAGATGCAGCAAGAACAATTAGAGCTATGTGGACCTTTTCATTGTGAGAATTTGGACACTCAGTCCTATGGTTTCTCGTCGGCAAAAAGAAGCTGAAACATGATACCTAGCTTGGCTGGGAAGACTAAATGACTTAGCACAAAGAAGGCAGTTAGAAGACTTCCTGGCACATAGTAAGTGCTCAGTTAAGGTGAATAATCAGCACCACCAGCACCACCATCATCCCCACTGTAGGATACGATGAGACACAAATCGAGTGCTCAGTTGTTTCTGAGAGATCTTCTGAGAGGGGCTGATATCAGAATAGGGGAGGAAGAGGCAATGAGGAAAGAACTCAGACTTTGCAGGCGTGGAGACAGCAGAAACCAAGGCCCAGAGGCACAAGGTCAGGAAACAGCACACTCGGTCCCCTGTCCCCGTGGCACTTAACCCAGGGCGCTGTTCGTGCTCCATGGCTGACCTTTACCAACCACCCTCATTTGTGGCCTCGAGGGTGGAAAGGCAAAGGAAGACTTTCTAGGTTTTAGCTCTGTTTAGCGCAGGCAGAGTGCAAACTTGGGCTTCAAAGAGAAAAGGCATTTGGAAGGCTTATGAAAGGGCTTATGAGCCTTCTTAGACATCAAACATGCTTTACAAAGCAACATTTTGATGAGTTAAGTGCAAATGAATCAGAAACACAAGGATTAAATTTCCCTTGAAATACACATAGGTTTAAAGATTAAGGGGAAATTGCCTGACAAAACGTGTTTTGGGTTAAACATGGCAAAGTAGTTCAAGTTGGCTCCTGTCTGCCATCGCCCCTCGATATTAGTGTAAAAGTAACAATCAGAAGAATATCGACACTGTTTGACATTCATTTAGCTCTCTCCTGGCCTATGGGCAGCTTCTCAGTAGGTGCATACAAAATTAAAATGTAACAATAGAAGCAGAAATATTTGCAAGGAGCTGAAACTGGCAGCTGCCCATTGAACAGCCCTGCCTTCCTTCTCCCTCGCATCTGGGCTGATTCTCAGGGCTGGGTTTCAGTCAACAAGACATGGGTGGAAGCAGGCTGTCATTGTAGGTCTGGCCCAGGAAAAGCCCCCACGCACGCCTCTGTTTTCTCGCTTTCTCAGCTGCTGTCTGAAGATGGATGCTAAAATAACCGGGGCGGTCACCTGTGAACGGGCGGAATCTTGTTTAATTCCACTCTCAGTGGACTTCACACGAACACAAAGTGAACTTCTCTTGTGTGAAGACATGGAGGTCCAGGATTTCTCCTTACAGCAGGCTAGTGTCACTTTAACCAAGACAGATAGAGGAGAAGCCCCATGGTAGAGTAAGAAGAAATTTGGGTCATAAATCAGCACACTTCACTTCCAGTCTCTGCCTCAAACATGTGGTGTGGGGATCTAGGCAGGACTTTTCCCTACCCTCTGGGGCTGTTTCCCTGCTGGTAAGCTGAGGGGATTTGACTAAGTGGTTGCTAAAGTCTAACTGTAATGTTTAAATGATTCCAAATAGCAGATTTCAAATGAATTCTCTTCTAGTTAACACAGGTTTATTAAACATCTAGTATTTGTCATGCACTGAGCTACACACATAAATTAATTCAGGCATTCAGAGTATAAACTTGAAGACCAATGACTGTGATAGGAAACAGCAGAAAGAAAAGGACATACAGATGGATGAGTGAATGAGTAAATGAATGAATGAATAAAAAACACACGGACCATAGCGAGCTCTATCTGGTGAAGAGTGGAGGTATAAATAAAAGCCACGAGGTGTCAAAGGCATTTGAACTAGATGTGGAGGGGAGAAGGATACATCAGGCTGAACAGGTGGGTTCCAGACAGATCCGAGGATTTCACAGCTGAAATGACTCATTTCACAGATGGAAAGACAAAGGCCTAAAGGAGTGAATTAGACACATAGCTGATCAGTAACCAACTTGGGGATCATTAGCAAATTTTCTAGGCTCCTAGTCTTCATTCTGAGGTTTCTTGTTTTTTGTTTTTTTTTTAAGTCAAACCTCTAAAAAAAAGATTTGAGATGCAGAGGCCTGATCAAGTTTGCCCCAGCTGGTTCCTCTGGCCCTGCTTACCTAACAGCCTTCCAAGAGCAAAAGTATCCTTATGACTCTGCTAACTGCACACAAGCTCGCAATCTCTCCATTTTATTTGACTCAGGCATTTGTCCCCAATTTCATATTTAAAAAGTTCCACGCATAATTCGTCTGGTTACAACCAATAGTTTGCTCTCCCTTTGGGTCCACACACACATCATCATTAACAATGACTTCATCGGTCACGGATAGAAAGAAAAGACAGCGCTGAGCCTGCCACGAGGACCTTTCCATACGTGAGATGCCTGACAGCGCATCAAAGAGCACCCCTTCAGGAGAAGCAGAGCATCCCCGGACCCGAGGTGAGAGGAGACGTCTTAATCTGCTTTAACAAAATACCACAGCCTCAGTGACTTGTCAGCAACACACAGTTATTTCTCTCTCACAGTCCTGGAGGATAAGAAGCCCTGGGGCAGGTGAGGCCCACTGCCAGGTCACTGACTTCTGGTTATATTTCACAAGGTGCAGGGAGCTGGGAGCTCTCTGGGTCCCTTTCATAGGAAGTAATCCTCTTCATGACAGTTTCCCCCTCATGATCTGATCACCTTCCAACGGTCCCACCTCCCGATACCCTCACATCGAACATTAAGGTTCCAGCATGAATTTGGGGAGAACACAACAAGCATTTACATCATAGCAGCAGATGTGTTCGTTTCCTGTGGCTCATGTAACCTGCTGCTGCAGTTAGTGACCGGAACAACACATGTGTATTTGTCCTGCAGTTCGGGAGGATGGAAATTCAACAAAGATCGCACTGGGCTGAAACCGACATGTTAGTGGCATTCTCTCCTTTCTGGAGGTGCCATTCTGAGGAATCTATTCCATTGCTTCTAGAAGCTACCAGCTCCCATCACCGCATCTTTAGTGCCTAGAAGAGCACTCAGTTGAAGGGGTAGTTCCCCCACCAAGTTTCTAGAGGTCGCCCACATTCCTTAGCTCGTGGCTCTTTCCTTCCAGGAGCAAAGTCAAGCCTGGTAAGCTAAGTCCTTCCACATTGCTTCACTCTGATCTCTTCTGCCTCCCAATTCCATTTTTAAGGATCCTTATGATGACGTTAGGCTCACTTGGGTAATCCAAGATAACTGTTTTCGGTCTCTTTTCAGAACTATATTCTTAATTCCATCTGCAACCTGAATTTCTCTTTGCCATTTAATTGACCATTTTTACAGACTCCAGGGATGAGTTCACAGATACCTTTGGAGACCATCATTCTCCCGATGACCAGAGGAACATGCCAATTCATTCATTCTTCAATAAGTTACAGTTGCGTCTTTCTCTGGGGTCTGAGGGTACAGTGGGTACCACGACAGACCTAGTTCATGCTTTTGTAGAACACACAGTCTAGTTAAATAAACACAAACACTGAAGAAGGAAACACCAAGAATGAGGGGTGTCACAACAGAGGAAGTGTGGGGCATGTTTAGAAAACTATTTCCAAGTAGAATGTTTGCTTTTATTTTCCTTTTGTTGTAACTTAAGCCCAGATTAAAAATCAGTAAGTATCTCCTAATAGGTTAATTTCTCTGTGACAGAAAGAGAGAGCAGAGGGAGGGATGGAGGGAGGGAAGGAGGGAGGGATGGATTACTTTCAATGAACTTGCCTTGATTCTGAATGATCACTGCTTTTATATACTTATGTATTTTTAGCTTTCCTTTTTTACAGCTTATCTGAACTCTTGTTTGGGTGGAATATCTGCTAAGCCTCAAACGCCATTCTAGGCACTGAGAACACAAGGTGAGAAGACTGGCTGTGCCCTGGCAGATGGAATATCCTAGTGGTGGGTGAGGACTGGCATCGAGGCAGCCACACAGACATGTCTTTCCTCGTTAATTTAGGGTCATGGGTAGCAGGACAGGTGGTCGTGAGGGATGGAGAAGACACCGCAATATATGGACAAGAAACCCTCCCCAGGTTCTCAGTCCACAAGGGTCAGAGAGAGAGTTTACTGTAAGTGTAAGATGCTCACACTAAAGACAGTCTGTCCAAAGGTAGGACTGGACTCCAAGGATCAGACCAGCCCATGAGGGCAGTCAGAGTAAGAAGGGCACAGAGGCGAGATTCTTGGAGTCAGTCTCTTGCAGGTGCTTTTGTTCAATAATATGAGCATATGATGAGATTCACCCAGGAGAGTCACATTTGTCCTCCACGGGTGTGTAAGTGCTGCCGATTGTGGGGTTGACTGCAAAGAGACTGGAAAGCAAGCCCAGCCTCTCTCTAGCATTTGAGCTCTGCTCCCAGGTAGGGGACTCCCAGAAAGAGAAAAGCGAGGCCAAACTCCGTGGGTTTTCATTGCATTTGGGAATGTGTTCAGCAGAAATGTACAGAACATCCAATGTTTTTAACTGACTTGAACAATGACAAAAATGTAAAAAAAATACAGCTATCCCTAGGCAGATGACACTAGTTTGTCCAGGGTCAACCACAGCACCAAGCACTCGAGATTTTCCACTTTTCTCTTTGCTTTTCTCTTTCTATTGGCGGGGTCATAGAAACTTGTCCCTTCATGATGGCCTCCATGTGGGGCACTGCATTGATGAGGAGAGGGTCATACACCATGGTTGATTGTATAATTGCTTCAGTGCTCCTATTCCTGAATTTGCACCCTTTACCAGGAGATTTGCCTTTTTGTTTTTAATTACCTAAAAGGAAGTCTATTTCCTCACCCCGTGGATCTAGGCTGGACTTACAATTTTCTCTGGACAATTTAATGTGGCCAAAGTGATGACATGCTAGTTCTAAGACTGGACCTCAAAAAGTCAAGAGTATTTCCACTTTTTAATCCTCTAGAATGGCCATCAGAACATGCTGAGGCTGTCCTGGTGCAGAGCGAGTCACCCTAGTTGCTCCAGATGGCAGCCAGACAATCCTCAGACATGCCTGTCCAGCTACGGAACACGCATCTGGGCTCCAAGTAAACTGATGATCCCAGACTTATGGGTTAAATAAATGCTTATTGTGTAAAGGTACTGGGTTTGGGGACAGTTTTTTGCACTACACTATCATGGAAAGAGATCATCCACATACTTATCCATGGTGGAAGGGAGGCTGCGAATCTAGTATTTGGTATCTTCAGTCTCAATCATGAGAAACAAAAATGGCTACTGGCTGGTAACCAGCAATGCCTGCCGTAGAAGCCAAAAGACATGACAAACGTCCACCAGGCCAGGGAAAGGCGAAAACGATGCCAAATGCTTCTATGTAAGTAAGTCCTCAGGAGGATAGGCCAGTGAGTGAAGGACCCAGGAGCCTACTCCTTCGGCAGCCAGATTCGCAGGACTTTCTGCCTGAGCTGTGATGATAAATACATCAGGGACTGTATTATCAGCAAGACAATTGCAAAATCATGGGATGACTTGTAACACAGAATTCATGAGCCTCTGGAAATAATCTGTATTAAGGCACTTCTCCCAGGTCTCTTGAACAGAGTTTGGACATTTACATTCTAATACATGGTCCATCTTTGAGCTGAGTTCTGTATCAGGCAAATTCCCTCCGAGAGAGCTCACACAGCTCACCCAGGGAAAGATCTACACCAAATCCTACAGCAAAAAGTAACATTAATGCCTGTTCTTGACTCCTGACCTATCCCTTGTATTTATGCTGCATTTTGTTTCCAAATGATCTTTGGGACCCCTGGGAGCCCTTACATCCACCCTGGGGGATGTATGTCAATCCTAATCTCAGATGGGAACATTAAGGCTAAGAGATTGTCCCCACCTGAGGTGACAAGCAAGATGAGGAGAAAGTTCTTACTGTCTCCCTAAGAGCTTTACCCTAAATCACCCAGTGTTTTTCTCTCTTCACCTAATTTGGGTCTCTGCTCAAATATCACTTCTTCAAGGAAAACTTCCTGATCAACCCTTTATACACAATCACCCTCATGTCTTTTCTTCTTTTTTATTTTTGTTAATAACTCATCTCTGACATGATATCACATATTCTTCTATAAATATTTTCATAGGTGTCCTCAATAAGAATGCAAGCTCTCTGAGGGCAAGATCTTTGCTTTTTTATTTCCTGTGACCATGACAGTGACATGCACATAGTAAGAAGTTAGTAGATATTTGCTGAACAAATGAATGATGAATGAATATGATAATGAGGTTGATCTTCCATCCTGTACCTGTAGAAGCAGGTCCTCCAGAGTTATCCGAACACCAACAAGTTACTTCTGAAAGACTTTCTCTATTAATGGAACATTTCCCTTCCACTTATATTCTACCTCTACCCTATACCTCCTAGGTCTAATGAGAAACACAAATTCTTCCACAGTTGTCATAAGAAACATTTCATGTACAAAAAACATTATTGGGCATAGTCAACTTTTACTGATCACTTAGAGTAGAGAGAATGAATTTGCTTCCTACGAATACAATTTCATATCCAACATTAAACATCACCATTCGTAATATGTACTCTGATCCCAACACCATCCAGAAATTTTCATCAGCCTCTTCTCCCAATCCCCAATACCTTTCAGCACTTATAGCTCTCTTCTCTCTCCTACCCCCCTCCTCCCTTTCCATCCTTCCCTTTCCTCTCACCTCTCCTCTGAGTAAAACACAGCACTTGTTCATCTCTTTCCAGTGATTTACCTACTGTGGCTCCAATGGCAAAAAAACACAAAGGTGTTTTCATAGACAAACATGACATCTTCTCGAAAAGAAATTTAAGTTCCTCCCAACGTTTAAGTATTTTTCTCTGCAACGTGGGAAAAATAGAGAAGGAGAAGTACCCTTTAGGTACTTCTAGTACTGCAAAGAAAGTTGGAGAAAACTTCACTTTCTGATACATTCATCACCTTATTTAAGCTTTCTGAACACAACATGACATAGAGACTATTTTCTTCACTACAGAAATTAGGTAACTGAGACTCAAAGAGGATGTTACCTGCCTAAACCCACCTATTAAGTAAATAATTGAATGGGATTCAAAAGCAGATCTAGTCTTCATGATGACAGGGTTTCTTCTATCCATTTTGTAGCTAGGCCGTTCAGTTAATGAAATAATTTCATAATGAGATCAGAGAAGAGAGCAGTGTCTCTTAGCCTCTCATCTACACCTTAGGTCCCTTTTTAGATTTCTTTCCATGAGCATCTCAAATTCAACCTCAAAATAATATTCACCCCCACCTCCTCTTCCAATTTCAGTAAACAGCACTCAAGTCAAGGACATAGGAGTCCTCCTGGAATCTCCTGCCCCTTCACCTTTCATATCTAATCTCCACTTAGCCCCCTAAATACCCCTCAGCCCAGAACCCACGCCCCTTGCCCATCCCCTCTGCCGCCATAGCCCCACCAGCTATAACAGCATCTCTCCCATGGACAATGGCAGCCCCGCCCCATCACTCAAACCCAGCCTCCAAGATGGCTTCCTCCACTCTACTCTTAACACAAACTGTTACCAAGGCAGACTCACTGAAAGATACATCTGACTGAGTCATTGTCTTGCTTACAAACCTTCCATGACTCCCTGTTGCCTCAAGAAAAGACCCTAATCCCTCAGTCTGGTCCACACAGTCCTTCAAGGTATGTCCTTATAAATGTCCCCACCTCTCACCCTCCAGTCAGAGTGAATCACTGGTGGCTTTTCTTCTTCACTGCTCTCTCGTTTTCACCCTTTGCATGAGCTAGTCTTTCTGCTTCCTTTCTCTGTGCAGAAGTCCTTACTCTTCCTTCACGGTACAGTTCTTCAGTGACCTTCCCACTGGTCAGCAATCCATGTGCTCAAATGCACCATCCTCTGGACTCCATGGCAGCCATGCCTGTTCTAGCCCAGGCCTCACCTCACTGGACTGCAGTACTTGCTTTATGTGTCCAGCTCCCCCACTAAGGCCTGACCATCTGGAAATAAAAAACTGGTGATTTTATTCTTCCCTCTGTGCTGGTGCTTTATGGGTACTGAACACATGGAAACACTAAGTGACTGAATGACGTAAAACTCCTCACCATCATCACAGAATCACCGTCACACCATCACTGCCTCCTACTCTAGAGAATTTTATTCTCCCTTTTGGTCATTTCATAAATCAAGTCTCTCATCTTTCTGGCTTTTGATTTGAAAGCTCTATGTAAATAGATAGATAAATGGATAGATATTAATCACTATTTCTAGAACTTGAATAGTTTACATATATATATATAATTTCTATAATTTTAATGACATATAATCCCCTTTAAATAATACTTAAATACCCTGTTCCCTCAGGTACTCCACCCAAGTTTGAAAAAGAGTGAGTCAATATAATGAAGTCTTGGCGTGCCCTGGTGACTTAATGGTTTAGTCCACCATAGCACAGTCCACATATATCCCAAGGTCCCAGGTTCAAGGCCTGGAACTAGGGGAAACAACCAAGATGAACAACTAAATTGAATGTAATAGAATACTTCTTCCTTCTCTTCTTTCTTCCTGACTGTTTGTCAATTCACCTTCATTCCTGCCTGAACCTTTCCTTTAAAAACAAAAAGATAAAATGAAGTCTTATCTATGAAAATATCTTTCAGAGGTGAATTAGCACTGCTAGAGACCCTTTATAAAATTTGTAAAAAATAGAGAAAGAAATTAAAGCAAAAGAAATAATGAATTCTAACAAGAATATGTTTGCACACCTCAAAGTTTCAGAGTCCAAGTTTAGGCCCCAGTTTGGCCTGAACTCTTAGAACTATAACCTAAGGTCACCTCCTCCTGCTTCCTTGTCACAAGAATGAAGACAGTGGGGTCCAGAATGGGATGTGTCTTGCTCAAGGTCACACAGCAATCCAGATTAGACCCTGGAACTCTTGCCACTTAATTCTTGGATAAGTGATCTCTTCTGAATTATCTTGAGACCCGAAGCATACATTCTTTGCATAAGATTACAACCCTCTACTTTCTGTTTTGCTGGTTACCTTGATTTATGTGAAGGAAGTAGCTATAAAATCTCCCGCCCACCTCCCTCCCAAAATGATTTAATTCCTCAATCTCGGTAAAGCAGCAAGGGTCCCAAGCCCTTAGAGAAATGACAGCTTCTTATGGTTGATGCAAAAAACATCAGCTGATGCAAAAAGAGATGTCTCAGCCTACCTTTCCCGAGAGATAGAAGACACATCTCACATAAAGGAATCATGTGTTGTGTTGCTCTGATCCTCCCTCCCAACGTAACCTTTTTCCATAGCTAAACAAATGTCTCCATTCTTGTCTCATTCAGGCATCCATTTATTCCCTCCACATGTGCTAGTTGAGCATAAATTATGAGCCAAAGTCACTCATCACAAAACTGAGTCTTAGAGAGAGAAGGTGACTTACCCAAGGTCACAGACAGAGCCCAGACACAGTCAGAAAAAAGTGACTCATTTTATTTGAATTCCCTGGGTTCTTGGAAGCAGTTTGCTTCAGAGCAAAGATCCCATGCAAAACTGGTCGATGGATCTGAAGGGAGACATGCACTTTAAAATAATAAACAAGAAGCCATTTATAAGGCAAGAAAAATTGAAGGGCAGAAAGTAATGAATCACCATTGCAAGTCAGCACAAAAAGAAAAATTAGTTCATAAAAATGCAGTTGGATAAATAATAGGTTATTTCATCATGTAAATATATCCCAAAAATAACTTTATTGAAACGAAAACATCTATCGCAGCCTAAACTATTCATCACACTAACATATATCTAGAATCCTAACAAATTTATGAAAATGTTATATTCTGTAATCTTCCTGATCCAATGCAAATAAATAGTTGTGCTTCGACTGTCTCGTTATGAAATGATTAATCCTAGTTGCCAAAAGCAGCCCAGAAGCTAATTTTGACTTCTCACGTGGTGGGTGGCATTGTGGGTGGTGTCTCTAGGGACAGTGTCTCTGCGTGTGGGAACTTCTGGAGTGATGATCTCCTCTCTCTGCCTCCCCCAATCTGGACCAACCTGGGGAGGAATTATTAAGAGTTCCTTCTTGGACCAGATAAGTCAGGAGAGGAAGGAAAACGATGAATAGTCACTTGTTATTTTATTGGATTCTCACTACATCCCAAGAGAACTAGTATAATTGACCACAGCTGAGCACACTGAGGCTCCTATTTCCCAAATCATGTAGAGCTTAGCTTAGGAGTCAGGTGACCGATATATTCAAGTCTGCCCAGGACTTTCCTAGTTTGGGGATTGAAAGTCCTGCGTCCTAGAAGCCCCTTTCCATGCTTACAAACCAGGACAATTGGTCACCATCCCCAGCCATTCAGATGTGGGTTTCCCTGATTTCAAAACTGGGCTCTTGATATCTGTACAGTAAGTTCTTGCTTAACATTGTCCATAGGTTCTTGGAAATGTGACTTTAAGCAGACTGACATATAATGAATGAAAGCAATTTCTTGAATAACAAATAATGCCTTTTTGTTTTGTTTTGGCCAGGATTGTTTTACTCCATAACTTTGTAAAGAAATTATGTTGAATAAAACAATGTTATTTAAGGACCTGCTGTTTATCGCCACGCCCCACCCCCTCCAAAGAAACATTTTGGGGGGGCCACATTTTGGTATCAAGAACACTTAGGACTTGGAGACAGAGGTTGCAGTTCAGTTGGAATTGCAGCTTGGTCTCTAATCCTAGAAGCTGTGTGCCCTGCAGTGAGGCTCTGACATCTCAGGTCTTTTTGTTTCCTCTACTGTAAACTTGAGGAAGAGGAAGGTGGATCTCAGACTAAATTGTCTCAGCCCACCCTCCCTGAGTCTGTCTGGCCTCTAGCTGTCCTCTTGTTTCCTTCCCCCATAGACCATCCTGGACCCAAGAGCAGTACCAACCAAACGTCCACCTCTTTTTGAAAATCCCATTCAATTACCTTTATAATTAGAAGAAAAGATTTTTTTTTAAATTTTACTTTAGCTATCCTGTTCCAGTTTTTAAAAGAGTTTTATTTTGGAAAAGAAGCTAGTTCCTGTAGAAAAAAAAAAAAGTTTCTGGCTGCAACAGTGAATTTTGTAACTGCAGGCTCTTTCAAAGGCAGGAAGGCAGACTGTGGAAGGGCGGTTGCTAAGGAGACAATTGTATTTAAATTATCAGCTCACAATTGACCCAGCAAAGATTGATTGGATGTGAGAAGGTAAAATTATTTTCTTCAAACTGGGGGGGAAACGAGGGTCTGGCAGGAGGTTCACCCTTCCTGAGGAGGAGAGAGTCTGTGATTGTCCTATTTTTCCTTGTTTATTGAAGATGCTCAGGGCTGAAGAAAAGACACTTGCTTTATATTCTCCATAATCGTCGCTCTGTCAAGTTAGCTGAAACTGGAAGAAATGAATACATAGAGAAAGGAAATTTGTTACGCTCACTAAGAAACTAATGGTTCAAAGGGAAATTTATTCTAACAATCCTGAAGCCAGCGCATAGGAGAAACTAATAAGAGTCAAAACATTCATACTTTCTACATATGAGAGCTTTCTTCTTAGTAATTCCTAATGTGAGCATGTTAGTCCAATAATACTCCAGGAAGGTTATTATTATTTTCATTTTACAAGAAAACGAGTAAGTATTAAACAAATTGAGCCAGGTCTCACAAATGGTAGGGAACATCACTGGAAGGAACCCACACACTACAGCCCAGCTACCACCCCTACATCAAGCTGCTTCCAAAGTTTTAAGGCCTCATTGGCATGAAAATCTGATAGCCTGTGGACAAAAGCACATTCCTACTTTAGACACTGTTGCTGGGAATAGAAATTGGGTGCAACCATTATGGAAAGTAATATGACGATTCCTCTAAAAATTAACAATGGAAATTCCATTGGATCTCGTTTTTTCACATCTGGGTACTGAAAACTACAAAGGTACTAATTCAAAGAGATGTCTTTCTCCCAATACTCACTGCAGCACTGTTTGCAATAGCCAAGAACTGGAAACAGCCTAAGTGCCCATCAACGGATAAGTGGATAGGAAGATGTGGTTCATATACCCAATGGGATATTAATCAACAATCCAAAAAGGATGAAGTCCTGCCATTGACACCACATGGATGGCCTTGGTGAGATCAGTCAGAAGGAGAAAGACAGACACCGTATGATTTCACTTCTCTGTCATATGTAAACCTAGCCAACAACTGAACAAAATCAAACAAAAGTAAACTTTCAGTCAATAAAATCAAATGAATGGTTAGAAGAAGAGAAGGAGGTTACGAAAATTGGGAAGAGGGGGGATCAGTTTTATGATGAAGGAAGAAATGGAATGGTGGTGGTGAGTATGATGAATATAGAGGTTGATTTACAATGATGTATGCCGTACACCTCTATAATGTTATGATGCAATCAATGTTCCTTCCATAAAATTAATTTTTAAAAATTAAAAAATGTGAGACAATGGATTCTGTCCCAGGGAATAGAAAATTAAATCTACTATGTAAAATTCCATAATTAGCAACAGAAGACTTCGTTGCTTGTGGTTGTAAGATATGGGAAATAATTTATAACATCTCTCACAGGAAATTGCTTAAATAAATGAGGATACATCCATATGATAAAATGCACCAAACTATTAAGTACACAGGAGATTCAGAGATACAGACATGGACCATCAGCCAGGATACAGTAAGTGAAAAAGTATGTTTTAGGGGAAAATAGTATATTTTAGGGGTAAAAGAGTTCATGAAAATGAGTTGCTTGAACAGAGTGCCTCTGAAGGGTTCAGGACAAACAAATAATAGTGGGTACCTCTGGATATTTGCATCTTGAGGTCAGAGATGGGAAGGAGACAGGCTTCCTTCTTAGTGCTTCGATTACTTTTATCATTAACATGCATTATCTCTTCAAATGAACTTTCCTCAATAGATATATACATGGATATATCATGTATGCTATATATGCATGTACATACATAATGCATATGTGTATTCACAAATACAGATACATAGATATACACAGACACATAAACAGATGAATAGACATAATACATATATCAATACAGATATAATAAATATAGGGTATAGATACATATAGAGATACATATACAGAGATACACAACTCATTAATATATCTATATAGATACATATGATATATACAAATTCAGACAGATAAAGATACAGAGACACAAAAATAGATACAGATATAAAAGATAGATAAATGATAAGTGGATATGAATGGATAGATGGATTATGGATAGATGAATGGATAATAGATGGAAGGAAGGAAGGACGAAGGAATGAAGGAGGAAGGAAGGAGGAAGGAATCAAGAAGGAAGGGAGGAAGGAGGAAGGAAGAAAGGAAGGGAGGAAGGGAGGGAGGAAGGAAATATATCCCAAGTTATCCTGAGTGCCCCTTACCCTGTGATTCTCTCATTAAGCCCTTTCAGGACTACGTTCTCACTGCCCATCTTCTCTCTTGTCTTCATTTTGATAATGTTAAGTCCTCAATAGTTTATAGGATGCTTCCACGTCTGTTTGACCCTCATCAGAACCCTTTGAGAGGAGGAATGTGGGTGTCAGTCTCCCATTTTAAAGATGAACAAACAGATCTGAAGCAGTCACAGCCTGGGGAATCTACGTCTTCTGACTGGTCCCACTTGATCAGTCCATCTACATTCTATTCACCCCTGGAAGATCAGCCAGCACTTCCCACATCCCCCCGCCCCGCTCCCTGCTGCACATACCCCAAGTCCCACCCTGTGCTCGGTTCACCCACCGCCCAGCACTTAACCAGATGGGTGATAACCATGCTTACTTACTCTTCTGAGCTTCCTCCCCTGCACCACTCCCTTATCCTAGCTTCCTTTCTCCCTTTACCCAGCGCCATGCTTGATACATAGGAAATGCTCAGTAAATGTTTGTCAAATAAATGATTCAGGGAATGATCATTCTAGAGCCTGGTGGCTTCACGTGATTTGAGTTATTGCATTTTTCCCCCATCTAGAAAGAAATGCTCCCAGTCGACCCCTCGGCTGTGTTCAGCTATTGTAAATAATTGATCATAAAGATGAAACGGGCAAGCTGGATGGAGACCAGGGAACCTGTCAATATCGTGGGAATAAATCTCCATTCGCTGCAGCACAGAGCCTGAGCTGGCTTCCCAAGGCCATTAAACAATCACTAGACTCAGGCATTAGTTGGAATAAAGTATTTGTGTTTGTTTGTTATCATTTCTTAGCAAAACTAATTAAGAAACTAATTGATTGTTTTGTTGTTCTACTAATTAACTCCATATGGTGCCCATTTCCATGGAGATAGACTATGAGTTATGGGAAGGACGCTGATTTAACGTGTCGTTCCTGGGTTTGGGGACAATCCTTTAGAAATAAGTATCCTTTCCAGTCTCTTTTCCTTTCACTGCCACAGCCATGCCATTGATTTTCCTGGATCCTTGAGGACGGGGACACAGGGGCTTCCAAGCCTGGCCAGAAAAGTGCTGGGAAGAGTGAGAAAATGGCGTCTAAACTGGAGCAGGTGGTGGAGAAAGCCCTGAGCCAAGATCATACTAATTACTGCAGAAGCTTCTACTTCTAACACCAGCTAGGTACCTGGCTCCACGCTAACCACCATGAAAATATTATCCCAAACTTCACGAGTGACCAACATCCTCATGAGTGGTCCCACTCTGCAGAAAAAGAAACTGAGTTCTCAAAGTCACTTGCAGTTTCTACTTACTTACTTCTTTATTTACTTATTCATTCAACAACTACTCAGCCTGTGTGTGAAGCACAGTTCTAACCCCTGGAAATATCTCTGAATCAGATTTTATCCTTTTTCACACAGAGCTTGCTTTCTAGAAGGGAAGTCATATATAATAATAGAAAACAAAAAATGTTGTTTTACATAAAACAAAGACAAGAAAGGCACTTGGTCCACGTGATAAGAGAGTGATGGGGGCTTCCTTTTAACTTCATTGGGCAGGAAAGACATCTATGAACAGGTAATATCTGAGCTGAAATCCAAGTGATAAGAAGGAACTAGTCATGTAAATATCTCAGGTGAGACCCTTCTGGACAAAAAAAAGACAATAAGATTGAGAAGGAAGCATCTTAACATGTCCCAGGAACTAGAATTCCAGGCTGAGGGAGGGAGTAGGGACAGGAAAGGGAGACATGAGGTCACACAGGGCCTTGGACAGCATGGAAGAGTACAGATCTCTCTTGTCTGGAGGTCCAGCCCACCTGGCTCTAGAACTCATGGTCTTCACACAATCCTGTGCTGCCCTCACTTAAAACCTGGGTGATGTCATGGACACATGCAGGGCACTCACTGAGCATGGTCCTGGGACAGGCCCTTTGAGACTCACTTGCTAGGTGCTTTCCTACCTGTGATCCTCACTTCTTAAGAATCAGAGAAATTGCTCTCAGGCATCCTGGCCCAGGGCTGAGAGTGCCCTTTGTCTATAGTAAGGTCAGTTGAGGTCAGTCTTCTGTGCAGATCTAAGTGACAGTGCAGGTGAGAGTTCAGTAAATATTCACTCTCTTCCCTTCCCACCAGCCAATGTTGGGCTGGAACATGTGACTTCCTCAGCTCATAGGAGGTCAGAAGATGTGATGTGAGCAGAGGCCTTACATGCCTTGGGTAGATTGGCTGGACCCTTGTGCTTGGGCGACCTGTCACGAGACAGCTTCCAGGTAGCTGCTGTCCTTCAGTCTAGTCCCCACAACAAGTCCACGGTCTGGAGCCAAGTCCACTGGCCGCAGTAAGAAATAGAGTTGTCTAGCAAAATCCAGCCAAGCTCAGCTAAACTACAGTTGAGCCAAAGGCCTGTGAGTCTGAGAGCAATCACTCATTGCTATAAGCTCCTGAGATTTAGGAATGTTTGTTACACAGCAATTGTAGCAATTGCTAATTTGTTTACCTGCTAAGTGACTACATGCTGGGATACAAGACTGAGTAAGATGAAAGAATGGTATCTGTCATTGAGGAGTTGACAGTCTAATATGACTCATTTTCTAAAGTTAGAATTGTATTAACTTCATTCAGAAACACAGGTACTCTCATATGACAGACACTCTGGGAATTACATAACTGCAAAATGTAAAGGGATAAGATTAATTCTAACTACCCATAAAGGTTCATGATAGATTCATACGAGAAGCCATGGTGTGGTAGTGAGGTGGAAGACCTTTTCCCTGACCCCAGTGCAAAAGTTATTCTGCCAGGAATTTTCCATGGTACATCGGAGACTGCCGCTATGTCCTGTTATCGTGACCAAGGGCAAACAAGCATCACCTCTGTACTCTGAAGTTGTATATAAGTTGATAAGAGTTGCCAGTAGAAGCCACATGTCACCAAGGAGATCAATCAGTACCTCCCTACCCACGCGCACCCCCCCACCCCCCACCGCACACCGCTGCTCAGCTTTGGGTAAATATACTCCTGAGCCAGCACCGGTGCTTGCAGTAAAGTGCCTTTTCTCCACCTCTGAGTGCCCGGCTGTCAGCCTTCTCGCTGCCGTCTGGAGGCTTTGCCTTAACCGTAGCAGGATATGGTCTTAGAAACCGGGTGCACTGAGTCAAATATGGCTTTTGCATCTTAGTAGATGAATGACTATGAAAAAAGACACTCTCTCTGAGCGCATCTTTGCTCTTTACTACAGAGAAAGTAATGCCTGCTTCCCGATGAGTCTGTCAGGGTTTTTAAGAAAGTACAGTTGACTCTTAAACAACACAGGTTTGGACTGTGCAAGCCCACATAACGTGAAGATACTTTTCTGTCTGCCTGTTTCGCGGATTTCAGTTTGCTGACTATATGGGACTTAAGCATAGGTGGATTTTAATGTCATTAGGGACAGCGAAGAAGGAATCCTGAAACCAATGCCCAGTAGATCACAAGGGAAAGACAACTCGAGTTCAGTTTGGTGGAGCCAAAAGTTACATGTGGGTGAGCCCTCGTGGCTCAGGCATTAAGTCTGTGGCCCCAGCATGTCCAGGCAAAGTCCAAGGACCTGGGTTCACATCCCAGGGCTGGGGGAGCAACCAACATGAACAGCTAAATAAATTAAAAAATGCTTCCTTCTCCTCTCTTGTCCTGCTTGCCAGCCTGCCTGCTTGATTTCATCCCTGACTGCTTCCTTCCTCTTAATAAAATAAAATAGTTGTAGGTGTATTTTTGCCTGTGTGGGAATCTGCTCCCCTAACTCCCAGAGTTGTTCAAGGGTCAGCTGAATACGTAAAATCCACATCATGATGTCCATCAGGGGTGCCCTTTCAAAGGTGCCTCTTTTGAGCTGTAGATTCCTAATAAACATGTCTGGGAGAGGTTCCATATAAGATGGGGTCTGGGCATCTGAATTCTATTGCCAGCACCCCTCTGCTTTGAAGTTTTCTGTAAAGGAAATGGTGACAAAGTATTCCAACAAAGACTTGAATTTCAACTAAGTCAACAGAAAAGTAGGACCTGGATACCCCCAAAGCAGAACTGGGTGTCAAAGTTGAGTTAGAGATGGAGGCTGAGGCCAGGAAGCGTGGGAGCCTTCTGTTGTCGCCACCTGGCCTGCCCCAAATAGCCACAAGGAAAGAGGAGATCCATCTGCTTCTCCCACGGCTGCAGACTGGGTGTGTGCGGTGGGGCTGGCTGGGCCATCCGCCTTCAAACGGGATGCTTCCTGCCCCATATTACAGACACACGGGGAGCATCGTGGCTTTTCCATAAAGTAATACGGGGGATGGAGGATGGAGCAGGCTGAGGGTGCTCCCCTGGTGGGGTAGAGGTGCTGCAGTGAAACTCCCATCCTCCCTGTGCCCAAACAGAAGCGAGGACTACGGGGTAGAAATCTTCCCCTTTGTCTCTCCAACTAAGTGGATAATTGGTGTGGAATCTAGCAGTCAAAAAAAGAGGACACCCTCATAGGGGTACACTCCCATCAACAGAGCATTCAGCTTCGTGGAGGTGGCAGCCCCCCTCCGTCTGACCTTGATTCAACAAAACACGCCTGGAGCATTATATCTTGGTCCAGATGCCATGAACTCAAGGAACATTAATACTCAGCATGTATTGAGGAATCTATCTGATATTAAGAACTAAAGTCTAGAGAGATGCGGTGACCTGGCCATGTTTATCCAGCTGGAAGTAGTAGAAAATTTGAACCAGATTTACCTGGTTCCATAGCTTGGGCTCTTGGCACCTGCAAGCACTCATGAGAGCAGTTAGGGAGGGGCTGGTGTTTGACAGACACCTAAGTGGGCACCAGGCCTCACTCATCTCTGGAAATTGAGCTTAGGAATACCAGAGCTCATGAGCCATCAAATATTTATAGCAATCCTTCTATATGCCAGGCACTGTCCTAGACTCAAGGGTACAATTGATAACTGTGAACAAAACAGGCAGGATCCCTGCTCTCCATGTGCTTTGTTTCCTGTGGGTGAAGTATAGTAAGCAGAGAAAAAAAAAACAAAAACAATTCTCTTAAGATGGACTCTCTTAGAAACTTTCAATAAGCAATAGTTTTATTAACTGTAGTCACCATGCTGTGAATTATATTCTCATGACTTATTTGGTTTATAACTGGCTGTTTGTACCTTTTGACCCCCATCACCCATTTCTCTCACCCCTAACTCCTGCCTCTGACAGTCACCAGGCTGTTTTCTGTATGTATGAGCTTGAATTCTGGGGCTGTTTTTAGATTTCACATATAAGTGAGATCATACTGCATTTGTCTTCTTCTGTCTGGTTTATTTCTCTTAGCATAATGCCCTTTAGGTCAATTCATATTGGCACAAATGGCAGAGTTTCCTTCTTTGTATGTGACTGAATAATGTTCTATGGAGTAAATATACCACATCTTTTTTATCCATTCATCCGTTGATGGCCACCTAGCTTGCTTCCATGTCTTGGCTATTGTGAATAATGCTGCAATGAACCAGGGGGTGCAGATATTTTTTCAAGTTAGTAGTTTTTGTTTTCTTCAGAAAAAAAGTCAGAAGTAGAATTTCTGGATGATACAGTAACTCTATATTTAATAGAAAGTGCAAGTAAGAAAGGGAGAGAGGCAGAGGGAGGGATGAAGGGGGGGAGGGAGAGAAGGAAGGAAGGAAGGAAGGAAGGGAGGAAGGAAGATGGGAAGAAAAGAGGGAGGAGAGAAGGAGAGATTGGAAGTGTAGAAGTGTAGAAAGGAAGTAAATTTCAGGCTTATGATTCGTGTTATTAAAAACTCTATATCAGATAATATAACAAAGAATTCCTGTGGGCTGGTTTAGCCAGGGTGGCTTATATCAGGAAGATGAGGCATAACTAAGAAGAAGACACAAGCAATGCACAGGTTTTGAGATAGAAATGAGCTCAATGGACACTTTCAAGTAGACATGAAAATAAAGCTCATTATAGACGCTCAGGCTTAAAATATAAGCATAAGAATCTCAACATTTTACCATCACCTAGGGAGAAAGAGCAGCTAGAACGAGGAGAAGCTGAGTGTGGGCAGAGCCAGGGCATCTCCAGCACTGAGCAGCTGGACAAAACCAGCGGAGCGGACCATGGAGGTGGGCAAGGAGGGTCAGGGTAGGTGGATGTGAAAGACAGGTGTGTTTCAAGAGTTCAGAGGTGAGTGACCATGTCCAGCACTTGAAGAGAACTCAGCACAGTGATGCCTGGAGTTGGCCTGGGCTTTGGTGAGATGAGCAGACTCAGTGGAAGGAGGCAGAAGAAAGCCTGATAGGAGTGGATTGAGGAGGAAATTGAAGCTGAAGGCTTGGAGAGTACAACGCTTTCACAGCAGTTTATTTTAAGGGGAGCAGAGAAGCGGGTAGAGGGCTGCTGGGGATGTGAGAGCGTGTGTGTGCACACGGAGCGACCCAGTGCAGAGGGATAGGTGATATGGATAAAGAAAGAGAAAGGGTCTAATGGGTCCTTTGAGGACACAAGGAATGGAAGCCCAGGTTTCAATGGAGCACAGACAAATCCAGGACACTGTCCTTTCCCTGGGCAAGACGAAGCCTGCAGATGGGGGCCCTTGCTGCCTCCAGCTCAGATAGACCTTTTCCTTCTGTCCTTCCTTGGACATGGCGCCATGCTGGATTCACCAAAGCATAAGGTGCTGGCATTGACCCTGTGGTGGAGTGGGACCACGTCAGGGCACCTCCTCTGGACCAAACACATTCTAGGTGTTTACTTATGTTCTTTAGAGTCCCCTCAATAGCCTGCAGTGCTTGCCAGTCCATTTCAGAGATGACAGGAGATGTAACTTAATTCTGTCTTTGCCATTAGTGCCTAGTCAACTCTTTCCATCAAGGCGTCAGTATCTTCATGCATAAAATGAAATGCAGGAAATTCCAGAAGGACCCAATGAATGCTAAAAAGGGACACACTTGCTGTCCTTTATGTCACTTCAGGTTCCAACAGTCATTAAGACTCTCTGAGCATCTGGAGAATTTAGCACCGGAAGCGGGTTCTCTCGTCCACCCTCCTCTCCCCTGACTGCACAGCTCAGACACCTGTTCACCTCCACGCAGCTGCTCCTCCCAGTTTTCCTGAGTCCCCTCCCTGCTTTCTTCCCCCTAGATGCTGTCTCTGACCTTTCCAGTTTTTTATTTCCTTGATGTGTCTAAACCTCCAGGATGATGGTGGCGGGAGCAGACATCAGCTCAGCCTTTGACAAGCCATCGAGACAGACAGGAAAGCTGGGGTATTAGGCTGTCAATTTCCAGACCCTTCCAAATGTTAGAACAATTTTGGTGAATTACAGGCAATAGAAAATCACTTTGGGTGCTCATTAGGCAGGAGGCAGGAGCGCTGATGAATGTTGGAAGAGGAAGCAGAAGCAGGCTTTCCTGGAGCCAAAAACTCACCTTCCAGCATCATGTAGGCCTGGCTCATGAGCCTCCCCTTCTTCTGAAGAAAGGCCAAGAATTCCTCAGGGTTTGATGATGGAGATCATTCTTCCAGGCCCTGAACTACTCACCATGCACATACGGAGCATCTACTGCCTATATCGGTCCTGGGGATGAGCCAGACACGCTTGCCATTCAGTTGCTCAGAACAGTGAGAGATGTACATACAGATACCACAAAAAGAGAGAATGGGATGATGAGGGGAGAGAGATTTCTTCTGACCAGGTGTGGAGGGTGAGGGTCGCTTTATGGAAGAGATGGCATTTGAGTGGGGTCTTGAAGACTGAGTAGAACATGAAAATACACTCTCACGCCACTATTGATAATGATGATTATTGTGATGGCTAAAACATACAATTCTTATACAATGCTCTTATGTTCAAGCCTTGTAACTAAGTCTTCATATGTATTCTATTATCCAATAATTCACAATAATCCCGAGGGAGCTATTATTGTCATGCCCATTTTATAGATGCAGAAACTGAGGTACAGATATGTGACGCAAGTACAGGCATATAAATGACTCATCTGAAGCAGACTTGGGGAAGTTCTCATGGCTTTGGGGGAAAGTGAGAGAGGACTGACTAGAAAGGACACCAGCCATGACCAGAGTCCACTTCCAGGCTCTATAATTTATAGCTGGGTGGCTATTCAGGGGCCTTGGAGGCATTTCTTAGACCTTCTGAGTGTCAGGTTTTTTACAGGAGTTAGAATGATCCCCAGTGTCCAGGAGCAACATCCAGAAAGAGTAGCAGGCGGAAGTTGGCTCCAAGAAACCAGAACTGCATTCATTCATCGCTCACAGCATCTGCTGAGCACCTGCGAGGGTCCAGCCCTGGGTTAAGTGCTGTGGGGAGAAAGATAAATGGGCAATTCAGTGTGGTAGGGATGCTCAGAAGTGTTCATCTATGTGCCTGCGCTCAGACTCAGGGATCACTGGATTCTTTCAGTTGTACCCTAAAAGTCTCTGTTCCACTCCCCAGGCTGCCCACATAGGTATAAACCATCCTCCGTGGACTATAAAGCAAAGGTTGCTGTAAAAACCAGCAAATGCAAAAGGAATCTGATATGTCACCAGCAGAGTGAGATTTTCTGATTGCACAAACCATGTGAAGGACTGAAAAATGAAGAAAAGGAGAGAAAATGTTGAAAAGGGACCATGGGGACCAGACAGAACGGGCGTGGCGATTTGCTCATGTAAAGAAAAGAAGCTTGCACCTAACATGTGCGAGACCTCGGGGACCATAGGTCAGCCCCATCAACCATGGTCTCCTAATGTGCTGTGGTGCTGGTCTGTGCAGACTCCACCTCTGATTGGGCCACCCCCTAAAAAGCACCCATGGGTTGCGAGTCTTTGACAGTAAGGTCCCCAGAGTAGAAGATGATGGTGACTTGAGAGAAAATTCTCAACCTCTAACCAAGGAGAAAGTAGGAGTCAGCTTGAAATTGCCTTATTTCCTTTCAGAGACATGAAGGCATCAGAGATATGGACACAAAGATGGAAGCTGCCCAGTGTCTGGGTCATAAAAGAGAATGAGACCAATTCTTCCAGTGTAGACAGAGGGCTAGGATCAGAAAACCTTCCTTAATGAGGTGAACTTTCAACCATGTCCAAACCCCAACCACCAGACTTTGTGGTAGAGAAGGACAGTCCTAAAACTCATCATCTGGGGTTTGAATGGAGGACATGGCTAAACAGGAGATGCCATGATAGAAACAGTTCTTCAGATAGAAAACAAGACTCATCATATCTGGACCAGAATGGAGGGGAGGGAAGGAGACTGCCAAAGCATGAGTCAGGCCCCCTCTTCTCACATGAGAGATAGCTCTTGCCCTTGTGGCAGGATGAAGTCACGATGGGACCAGCTTAGGGATGGGGTGTGGAAGGAGGCAGGATCGAGAAACTGGGCAGCATGTTTTATGTAAAACTGGATGTTGCATTACAAAGCCAGCTGCCTAAGATAGTAGATAGTAGAAATCCAGGTAAAGAGAACTTTATAGGAAAAGCATAAAAAGTTTATAGGAAAAGTTTAAAAGTAAGAGATGCATACAAGCTCTGTAGAAGCCCTTCCTACATTAAATGTAGATTTTTTTTACAGTTGTCCCAAATGTATGACCTCCAGATAAACAGTTGGGATTTAACAGAGGCATCTTTTAAAGCTGGTAGAAGGAACAGGAAACTGGACCAGTGGTTCAATAAAAATCACCCAGGCAAAGAAGTAGGACAAACATGGGTTCAAATCCTGACTGCAGCATTTAGTAGCTGTGGAAACTTGGATGAGCTATTTTGCTTCTCTAAGCCTTACTTTTCTCAAGTGGAAAGGTTATTCAGAAGATTAAAGAAAACAAAAGTGAAGCAACTGATAGAATGCTTGGCACAAAATATAGCAGTCTTTAATGATGATGACGGTGATAATGATGGTGATAAAGGAGATGGTGGTGGTGGTGATGATGATGATGAGAATGATGATGGTGGTGGTGATAATGGAGGTGGTTTTGGTGGTGGTGGTGAGTGACGATGGAAGTAGTGACGGTGGTGGTGGTGGTGATGACGATGAGAATGATGTTGGTGGTGGTGATAATGGAGGTGGTTTTGGTGGTGGTGAGTGATGATGATGATGATGACAGTGGTGGTAGTAGTTATGGTGATGAAGATGGTGTTGTGATGGTGGTGATGATGATTACAATGATGATGATAGTGGTGGTGGTGATGATGACGATGAGACTGAAGAAGATGGTGATGATGGTGATGATGGTGGTGGTGATGAAGAATGAAGATGTGGCTGGTGATACAATGATGATGGTGGTGATGATGATGATAGTGGAGGTGGTGGTGATGATAGGAAGTAGTGATAATGACAAATAAGGCCATAGAATTGTCCCTTTGTGGGGCTGCTGTGATGACACCGTTACCTCCCCCTCAAGATCTTGGGCACTCTTAAAACCACGAGAAATGGAGAAAGAGCATCCAGGTAGAGAGTAAAAGAAACATTATGGCTCTGTGCCTCTGAAAGGGAAATACTTTATGTCACTGTCAGCAGAAGCTTGTATTCAGGGTGGACGATAAAAATGACTGTCACTGCTGTCCTCCTGGGCAGCAAGGGGCTAGACACTTCACATTCATCATCCCACTTCACTCCACACCTCTCTGAGAGAGGTAGAGAGAGTTCCAGACAGGAGCAACCACCACCTGTGCAAAGGCCCTGGAGGGAGGAGTAGATCTCTCGAGAGTAGAGCATGAAGAGCAAAGGAGGGCAAGATGAAGTTGCTCTGGGTAAATGAGCCAATTCCTCGGAAGCTTCTAGAATGGCGCCTAGGGCACAGTAAGTGCTCAGAAACAGACTCTATCCTCAGCGTCACCTGATGAGACTTTGTGAGAGTTGGGGTCTACCCGAGTGGGAGAGGGGCTGCTGCCTGAGTGAAAGTGCTCCCTGCCCTGGAGGCCAGCAGGGGGCACCAGAGCTCTTGGGGACCGACTGCCGAACAACTGGTGGAAGCACAGGGTGGAGCAAGGTGTGTATCAACAGGTCTGGGAACCACTTCTACTATCAACCCTGAGCTGGGAATGCAGACGAGCGTGGGTCAGTCGTCATGGAGACATTTGCTGTCCCCTCAGAGCCTTCCATGAAGGTGCACCCTCTTTCCCGAAAGGCCAGTCTGCCTTGGCTAGAGATGGGGTCTCCCCAGGACACCCAGTCCTGCCCGGTACATCAGTGCCCAGAAAGGTGGACATTCTATGCCTGAGGCCCTCTGAACTTGCCCTGCCTCCTTTGTCTTCCATTTTAATGAAGCCATTCTCTCCACCACCCTGTGGGCCCCTCACAGATCAGCCGCCACAGCAGGGAGCCCTTTAACTGGACCAGTGCTGCCAAGGTTCAGCTGTGCAGGGGGAGAGGCATTTAGTGGCGTTTGTTCTGTATGGGGGACAGGGGGAGGTCTTCAAAACCAAGTCGCTCCAGGAGCTTGTTCAACAAGATTTGAAGGTGATAAATTGGACCTGATTTTTTTTTGTCATTTCTTTCCCCCTGCCAGTTCTCCCGACAAGGAGCCACGGCTGAGATTGCTGCTTTCAGCAGCAGTGCCTGCCTTCCTGCCACCTCCCTTCTAGCCCATGACAAGGCCGGCACCTCTGAGCATCCTGGCACCCAGGCTGCTGTGTTCCGAAAGGAAAATCTGGAAAGAATGCGAGGCGCATCGTGCGCAGAGCGTGGCTGTCAGCCCAGAGCTCCAGCTCTGAAATCCTTCTCCCCACTCTCTTTCATTTCTCATGAGCTTATTCATTCCACAAGCACTTACTCAGTGCCCTCTGCATGCAGGCCGCTATACTAGGGAGACATATGTGAGCAAAATTGACACAGACCTTTGCCCTAGTACATAGTGAGGGAAATCCGAGCAACAAGCACTCCCTCTAATAAATCAGGACATGATATGTATTTAGAGGGTGTTGCGTCCTGTGAACACAAAAGTAAGCAGAGGAGGAGAAGGGTGATTGAGAGTGTGGGGTGGGCAGGGAGAAAGAAGATGAGCAAGGCAGCCCTTACAGAAAGTGATGTCAGAGCAAGACCCTGAATGCATTTGCTGTTCTCCCAGCTGCTCATCCATTCACTCGCTCATCCCTCCCTCCAGGCATCCGTTCATCCAGTCACCACCTCAGTCACTCCTTCCCCAATTCCTCCACTCACTGATTCACCCACTCACTCACTCTTCTGTTGGCTTGCTCTGTCCTTCATGCACTTGTTCATGACTCATTCACCCAGAGAAGCTGGGAGCTCTTTCTCTCTGTCCACAAAGGGGCAGCTTGGCCCCTCCTTGTTGGCGTAGCCTGGAGTGTGGCTTCTGCTCATCCGTATCTCCAGCACTGGGTTCAGAATCACGTCCTCCAGGAAGCATCTCTGATGGCCAGTTGAGGTTCAGGTCTCCACTCGGGGTGTCCACACTCCTGGGTCACCCATAGGACACTGCTCCAGCACGTGGTTTCTCTGCTGACACCCCCACAAGACTATGAGCTCCTTGAATTTGGGGACAATGTCTTGCCTTCTACTTGGTACCAGACTTGACACACAATAGATCTGCAGTAAATGCTTGTAAACTCAGGAAGAGTCTGGGCAGAAAATGGGAAGGAAAATCGCCGACCAACCAGGGACACACAGGACTGAGAATGAGCAGTCTGCGCTGAGCACCTCTTGACCAGCGCTGGTCACACCGGAGTAAGCTCCACTCTGACCTCCGTGGCAGCATTTTAACTCCACTTCAGCGAGGAGGACACCCAAGCACGTAGGGTTTCAGTCGTGCCAAAGAGCCCAGCTGGAAACACCCCGTCTCCTGTCTAGCCCCTCCACGCCTGTTCTGGCCAGACACCCTCCCTTAAGAGATGTTCATCTGGACGGCTGACATGAGTCTGCAGATCTGGGGTCACATTCCAGGTGTCCTGGGCCCCCAGCTTAGCTACCTGCTGCTGGCCTGGCAGACATATGATTCTTTTCCTGCATCTGCATTTAAATGGGGCCAGACCTCCCCAAGATCACAGAGCCTGTGGCCTCAGACCTTTTAACTGATAATTACTCCGCAGCCACAGCATGAGATCATCCATTAACCTGAGGCCAAAGTGCACCCTGCTAATCAGCCACTCGGATTCCATCAAGCAGCATGAGCAGGAGCCTTAATCAGGGAGGGATGTGTACAGTCACACTGTCCAGCCCGCCTCCAAGCCCGAGGGGGAAAGGAAGTTTTATTATAGAGGGGCTGACATTTGGCAGCCTCTGCAAGGAGAGAGTGCTAGAGGCCCAGTCTCTCAGCCGAAACCTGCTTAATAACTGCACAGGACTCTAAAGTTGCTGAGGGGGAGTGTGGCCGGCAGGCAGCGGAGCACACCACAAAGGTCAAAGGAGAGGAAGGGACTTTTTAAGCTGTCTGGGCCAAGCACTGTGCTGGGTTCTTCACTCACCTTGTCTTCTTTACCTTCAGGTAATGGTGCAAGGGAGGTATTCTCGAGTCCCCATTTATGATGGGGAAGCTGAGGTTCAAGGAAATCAAGAAACTTTCCAGGTCATGCAGCTGGTAAGTGAGCTCAACCATTGAGCTAAAACTCAAAGGTGAAGGTGAATCTTGCTGTTCCCAAATCTGGGTCCTTTCTACCACCACCACCACCACCCCGCACCCCGACCCCCACCCAAATAGCTAACTCTCAGGCTGGCTGACAAGGCAGCTGGCACATAGGTTGAGACTAAGGAAGGTGTAATGCCCGTCCTAGCCACATTTGCATTTGAAGAGAACTGTGATTAACCTGAAGAAGAGGCTCAATAATAGTGGAATTCAGACACTGTCACCTGGGTTTCTCTGTGACCCCACTTACCATCATCTCTAACTTCCCCCATTTTCTTTAATCACTTCCACCATGAAATAACTGCAAGGAAAGCTGGAGACCCTGCAGATATCTTTGTCCCATTCTTTGAAGACTGAAAATACCTAAGAAGGTACAATGGTCCTAGGAATAAGAAAGTAAGGTAGCTCCGGACCTGGGAAGGAGACGTCAGCCCCGAGAAGGAGAGGAAGGTCTGGACAGGAGCAGGCACCTCATGGTCAGTATGAGATCAGGAAGGAAGGTCATTCCATTGATCAGCTAAGTTGGTGGCCTGGGAACTTGGAAGCAGGCAAAGAACAAGCGCGAAGGGCTCCAGAAAAGTGATCCAGCAGCTTGATTATGACCAAGGGGATTCCCTCCTTCTTCCCCACCATCTCCCATTTCTAACCTGTGGGCCTTCCCACTGGCTCTCCTCTCCGGTACCACCACTATTGTCCACAGCGCCACCATCTCTTGCCTGGACTGACACCACAGTCTCACAAGAGCCCCCGGCTCCTTCTGCATGTCCCCCTACAATCTATTCTTACTACAGATGCAAGAGTCATCTTCCAGAGAAATAAATCCATTCATCACATCACTGTGTGCAATGCTAAAAGGAGATCAAAACTCCTTGCCAGGGTCTCTCCAGTCCCGTGTGCTCAGCTCACAGAAGCCTTCCCTGACTTCACCTCCCAGCTGTCATCCAACATGGCTCACTTTTCAGTTCTCAAATGCATTTGCTCTCCCTGGCTGGAATGACATCATCCACCACACCCCAACCCTGCCCTTGGCTCTTTCCGTGGCCCCACTCCATGATGCTTCCTCAGAGGTACCTCCCTCCATCACTGGGTCTAGAATTGCCCAACCCAGTCACTCTATGTCAAGTTGTACTATTTTACTCACTACTTTCATTGTCCTTACCTCTGCAATGACCTTTCTTCCGCCATGTCCGTCTTCCCCAGGGGTGAGGGATCTCTGACTTGTCTGCTGCTTTAGCTCCCAAGAGCCAGAAGAACACCTGGCATGCAGCAGGTGTGCCATAAATATTTTTGAATGAAGAGTGCTGCAGTTAGGGTCGCGGGATAAGTAAGCGATGCAGGCCTTCTGAGGAGAGGAACTAGAGGCAGAATGAGACTGGGATCTGGTTTGTTGTCTGAAATTTGGGGTCTAGCTTCTTCACTTAGGGTATAAGGCTATGGAAACCACGAGGTAATTAGTTCCCTTAGGAACTTACGTTACTTATGTCATTCTTGACTAGTCCTTCTCTGCCAATACCTGCCCAGTCGCCTCAACCTCATGAAAATCCCCCGCATCTGCCCCCTCCTCTCATTTCCTCCCCTCTCTGCAGCTTCCTCCAGGGTGCTCTGCCCTCAAGCTGTCCCCTCCAAGCAGACCTCCATCATGCGGCCATAGCTGGCCTCCGGTTCTCATCGAGGCTGCTCAAAACCCTCTAATGGCTCCCAGTTGCCTGTGAGATAAAGTCCAAACTCATCTACACGCCCTCCAGCATCTGGTGCCTAGAAACGTCTTCTGCTTCCACCGGACTCACCCTCACCTCCACCCGCCTCACCCCCAGCCCCACGAAACTGTCCTTCCTCTGGCTCCTCCTGCCGGCCCGCTGGCTTTGTGGATGCTCTTTCTACTGGCTCATATCCTGAGTGCAGTCTCAGGTTCAATGTCACTTCCATGTCCTCTCTCGACACTCAAAGTCCTAAATCAGAAGAGCTCAGTGAATGCCCCCCCTCCCCCAAGGGGACAGGTGTCAAGGTGTTTTGCCCACCAGAGGGTCTCCAGTGCTGTCCAGGAGAGACTCCACCTTCACGGAAAGAAAGAATGAGTGAATGGAGGACTCAGATTCTAGAATCTCTTGTTGGATCTGCGACCCCAGCTGTCACTCCTGAACAGGAGAAGTTCTTCTTGGCTTCCCCCACACCAGGAAGGGGTTGCTCTGGGGTAGCTCAGACACCTGAGTGCCCACTGCCTGCTCTGTCTCCCACCACTGTCCCCTGCTGGTCAGAGGAACAACTCCACCATGATGTGCCGGAAACAATACTGGTGAAAAATCAATTTCCAGAGGAGTAGATTTAGATAATTTTTAGTCACCATGAAGGGCAAATTGCAGTATGAAGGCATTGTTTCAAAGTCAGATTCGGATCTCAGGTGTGTCTTCCTGGCTGTGCGACCTTGGGTGACTCACTTCACTTGTATCAACTTCTATTTTACCACCTGTGAGAAGGATTAATGATGGCTTCTCTGCAAGGGTGCTATGGGAACCAAAACAGGCTGAGCAGCTCACCTAGCACAGGAAGTGTTTAAAAGGTGATGGAACACCGTCAGCAGGCCACAAGCTAGGGGCTCACTCTGCCCCTCTGGCTGTGTGACCTTGAGTAGGTTGCTTCCCCTCTCTGTGCCTCCCCCACGCCACTCATCTCCAGAGTCCCCACTTGGATGTTACCCTTCCCTAAAATGTCACCATGGATCACCGACCTCCCTACTGGATTGTCCATAAGCCCAACAGTACCCTGAGGTTAGGATGCCATGACTAGATCACAGAATGTATCCACGTCTTCCACCACTTAGCAAATGTCCAGCGGCGCGCACTGGCGAGCACCCAGAGGAGTTACGCTGCCATGTGAAGTCCCTCTCCCGCATTAAATAGGGATCAATCCCGTGATGTGGGGTCAGCAAACACTCCCTGAGCATCTGCTCTGCACCAGATGCCCTAGCGAAGAAACAGAGACTAACAAAACGATGTGGGAACAGCATAGCCTGAAATCTCTAGGGCTGTCTGCAGAGGAATGAGCAGAAAACTAACTGGCAAAACCTGAGACATCTAAGAGGAAGGGCCGCAGAGGCAGGGGATCTCACTTTAGCAACTTGAGTCTAGGACACACCCCTAGACACTGGCACTGTTTTATTTGACTCCAGGTAACCTGGACACGCCCACGAAGGGAGAAGCCCCGCCCTCCTGTATACGTAAGACTCCATCTGCCTCTCACTCAGGCAGGCAGCGCAAGGCGTACACACGTGTGTTCCCCGGATGTCACTTTCCCGGCCCGCAGGGCGCTTCAACTCGCTGTTTCTGCCTTTAATAAACTTTCTGTGTGATCCTGACCACACGGCTCTCTCCATGAAGTCTTTCTGCACAGACCTGGTGTCTTATCAGGGTGCCTCTCTCACCCTCACCTGCATCATAAAGCATGCTCCTTAAGAACCCTGAACCAGAGAAGGATTCACTCCAACTGGATTCTATGCCTTTTTTTCTGGGCTCCTGGAAGATCTGCGGTATCCCAGGCCCAGCTGGAAACCAATGAGTTACTCAAACATGGCAAATGGGAAGCCGTGAAGACAGTCTCTTATCTACAAACTCAAGAGCAACGCAAGGGGAGAACAGAAAACAGCAGTGTTAGCTCAGCATTCTGGCGTCTCCGCTCCTAGGTCTGAGGCACAAGGGGACAAAACATCCCAGAGAGTGTGGACCATCAGGAGCCCAGGAAGGGAAGAAAGGGAAGGTACCTGGGTCTGACCTCTCTCCCCTGCCGTTCTGGTGGCCCATTGCCACTTCCCATTGGACCCACCAACAGGCATTCAGAAGGCCTGGGAGCCCTCCGGTGTGGTCCACAGAGGCTGGCCTCCCAGAGCAGCGAGAGGAGGCAGAGAGAGGATCTGGGGGGACAACAGAAGCTGATCTGACACATCTACCAGCTCCGAGCATGGACATGAGCCCCTTTCCACCCATGAAGCTCTCTCCATCAACCTGAGTTGTTATTTCCAGGAACGCATCGCAGGTGTGGGGCAGGGACACAGCGGGCGGTGCTGCTGCTGAGACGCCCTGAGTCCTCAAGGCCTATTGAAATTCTCCCCCACCCCCAACTCTCCTGGCAGGGTCGCTGCAGCTTGTGTTCATCTGTCTCCAAAAGATGAAACTGTACCCTGCAAAAGGCCACCGTCTCCCAAAGGAGGCAAGCCCGTTGATGCTCATCCCTTGCAGATACTGACTTCTCAGAAAAAAATAAATAAAAAGGAAAGAAACGGTAGAGGTTAATTCCTTCCCGGGTTCGGAGCAAAGCTGGGGTGTCAGGGTGGGGCCGCTCGTGAACCTGAAGAACTTTTCTTTCTGACACCAACCCACCCACAAAGTTCTGTCTGAGTGAGAATGTTCAGAAATCCGGCACCTCCTCCACCCGCAGCAGCAGTAACTGAGAGCTTTTTACTGGGCACTTTCTATGTGCTGGGCCCTAGAAATGAATGGCATGACTTGATGGCCACATCATCATGGAGTAGTGCCTATTAGCAACCCCATTCTATAGATGAGGAAACTGAGGCACAAAAAGGCTACCAAAGATCACATAAGTAGCAAGAGGCAGAGCTGGGAGTGGCCCGTCTGGATCTCTTTCTACAGCAATGCTTCTCAACTGGGACAATTTGTCCCCCAGGGAACATTTGGCAATGTCTGAAAACAATTTAATTTTTACAGCTTGGGGACCAAGAGGTGCTGATGGCACCTGATGATAGAGTACCCTACAAGGTCCACACGGAGAATTACCTGCTCCCAAATGTCAGAGTGCTGAGGTCTGAAACCCTGGCTGACTGCCCAGTTCCCAGTCAGCATCCACCCGATCACACTGGCCCCCACCTGGGGGAAAGCTAGATGGGAAAATGGGAGTGAAGACCATGGGCTGGCTTGTGACAATGTAGGTCTTGACCTGGAACACTGGGAAGCCCTGAAGAATTATAAACAGAAAAGATGTGGTGAATGTGAAATCCAAGACGATAACTGACGGCCAGCTGAGAATGGATTGCTTCCCAGGACGGAGACCATGGGAGGCTATTGAGGTGATGCAGACAATTCCAGAATGGGTGGCATGGGGACAGGGGAGTGGAAACAGGAGGTGGGTTTCGGATCTGTTTAGAAGGCGGCAAATCACTTCACCTGTATGAGCCTGTTTAACCACCTGAGAGAAGGGCTAAGACACCTTTCTTGCAAAGGTTGTCGTGAGAACCCAGAGTAGCTGAGCGGCTCACCTGGCTATGGGAAGTGCTCAGCAGGTGGTGGAACACTGTCACTGGTCACAAGCTTGGGGTTCACTCTGCCCTTCTGACTCTGTGACCTGGCGATAAGTAGATAGCTTCCCCTCTCTGTGCCTCCCCCACACCACTCATCTCCAGAGCCTCCACTAGGATGTTACCCTTCCCAGAGATGTCACAATGGATCACCAACCTCCTTACTCGATTGTCCATAAGTCCAACAGTACCCTGAGGTGACCAAGGACAGGACCTTGTAAGAAGAGAGCGATGTTGGAGATAACTGCTACTAGTTGACGGGCCTGAGAGGCCAGTTGGACATAAGATCATTCACTCTGATTTTCTCTAATTTTCTTAACTATCTCTCTGTCTAACCAGCAACTCTCTATATAACGAGAAACTGATTATGACAGAGGGACCAGCGTGTGCAAAGCTGCCAAGTGACAAAGTCAAGGCCCATCCTCAAGGCTTCCAGGTATGGTTGTGTGGAATGTCTGCAATGTGAATGGTGCCCCCTAGCGGACGGCAACCTACATGGCAAGCTGAGCATTCCAGGAAGTCGAACTCCTGCCTCTGCCTGAGCTCTTGACTCTGGGCTGCCTTTTGCAGCCACGTGGATGGACTTGGAGAGAATTTTGCTTAGCAAGATAGGCCTGAAGGAGAAAGACAGATGCCGTATGATAGCACTCGTATGATGTGTATACAGACAGAAAACAATGAATGACATAAACAAATACTAGACTTGAAAAAAAAAGAGAACTAATTCAACCAATAATAAACTGTTAGTAGCAGAGAGGACAAAAAGACAAATCAAAGGGTGCCAAAGAGATGGGGTAAAGGGGATAAACTGTAAAGGGAAGAGGAAAAAAGGAAATAATGGTAAATCTATTGTGTTAGATACAGATGTAACGTTGTTACTATGTCTACTTCAAAACAAGTTAATGTTAAAATACAATATTATTCAATAAAATCTACTGAAAAATTAAATAAAGTTTGGGTTGGCCATCACTTTCCAAGGCCTGAGTCTCCAGCTTGGAGAACAAAACTACGAAAAGCAAGTGTAGGCCAATCAATAGAAGACTCAAGTGATCACGAAGAATCACTAGCTCTCATGCAGCTCTCTACACATGGGGGGGAAAGGAAGTCATAGACCACTATGTGGGAGTAAGAGCAGAGCCCACGAGAGGAGATGAGGGAGAGTCATATTTCAGCTTAATAAAGGAACCACCTGACAATGAAATCGGTTGCACCATTAAATGGCCGCCTTTGTAAAGAAATGAACTTCTTGTCACCCAGAGAATCCAAGCTTAAGCACAGAAACCTTCAGTCAGACACACAGAGGAAGCATCTATCAAGTCAGATGTGAGACCAGGCCCCTCAAAGTCATGTTCTGCTCTGAGAATGGAGGATGCAAATGAGAGGTGGTGATATCTGCGAGCTGGCCTTTAGAAAGCCCCAGTGAATCTCCAGCAAACTCTCAGCGTGTCTGCCACACCAGCTGAAAAAATTACAGCAACATCCACAACCACATCACTTATTAAAAACACTCCCTGTAGGGCAGGGGAAATCTTCCAGACATTTTTTGAAATGTATCAGCGATTTGCTTGCAGCTGCTGACAGAACTTCAATAAATGCTCTTCAATGTAAACGTGCTAACTCTCTCTTCCCTCTAACAAGCACTTTCTTAGCTCCCACCCACCTAAATGCCCACACATACTCTCCTTCCCTTTGAGTATAAGTTGGGGAAGAAAGATCAGACGTGGGCATGGAGATGGTGCAGGGACAGCCTTGCTCACCCTCGGAGGCATGTCATGCACAGCCATGATGATTCCAGCATGGCTGCTCTCCAGTCCAGAGCCTTCACCTGAGCTCCAGACCCAGAATATCCCACAGGTACCCCTGTTCACCAAGTCCTCGGCAGAGCACTCATCACTCCATTGCACTCTGTCCAGAGTTCCAGAATGTGGGAGTGTCACCTAATGCTTCTGGAGTATTTTTGGCTCTTACGCCTCCTGCATCTCGTAGCCATCAGTTTCTATCTTAGTATGGGTCCCCCAGAAGCAAACCCTGAGACAAGGATTTAAATGCAAGTGGCTTCATTGGCAGATGCAGGAAACCCAGGGTAACAGAGAGGGGATGAGAGATGGCGAAGAAAAGGAAATCAACCAAGGATGTATTTCTCAAACCATCTGTGCTGAGGGCAATTGAAGCTTAATTCCACAAGGAAATGGTGTAGAAACAAGTCTCAGAGTCACAACATCATTTGTTGGAGCAGGGAACTTCTGGGGGATTGTCAATTCCCTGGTATTGACATCCTGTCTTACCCACAGGCAGTCCCTCAGCTTCAGAGAAAGGCTTCAGGCAAAAAGACAGATCCTGCAGTTGGAAGGAAGCCAGATAGTGGTGGGGCTCAAGAGAGGCGGGTAGACACTCAACCACAGCTTCTACAGCACCCATAGGTGGAGGGCTCTGCCCAGATAACCCTCCAGTGGTCTATATCGTCATCCAGCCTACCACCTGGCTTTCCGAACACTTCACCGACTGGCCTTTGCACCCTACTGTCCTCTCAAACCAGTCTATGTGAGGTGGCGTTCACAGTGGTGACCGTGTAGGCTCTAGTCTTGAACTTCTCATGGCCCCATCTAAGTACAAAATTTCAGGCAAAACACTTAATATCTCTCTGTCTGGTTTGCTTTGCTTTGCTTTTTTTCCCAGGTAAAACTTGACCATGAAAATTGTGCCTTCATCATAGGATTATTGCAAAGATGCAAGCAGTCGATGCGTGTAGAGTTCGGAGCAGTGCCTGGCATTCTGTGGCTGGCCAATAATGTTAGCTCTTGTGACTTCTATAACAAAAATGTGACCATGTCACTCCTTCGAAGTCCTTCCTCTGAGAACTAGACGTGGAGGGGTATGCTGTGATTAGAGTCGGAACTCGGGAATCCTAGTGATTCTCTTGGATTACAACTCTTCACCCCAGGACAGAATGACATTATTGGTGCAGCGGTCCCTTGGGGTAAGGAGAGCTGCTGCATGTGTTTCTGCATCACGAGTGTTGATGCAAGAATCCAAGGACACAGAAGATGCCTGTGGCGAAGTCTTCCCCAACCAAGGGTCGGCAGGTACATTAAAGAAGGGAAGGTGACTGGTAGTCATTTCAGTCCTGCCAGTAAATCAGAGGCTTCAGATTCAAGCTGATATAGGATTCAAATATGTCTCTTACACTAATTCACAGTGTGTCCTGGGATGGATGCCTGTCTCTGAATCTCAGTTTCCCAGTCTACAAAGTGAAAGGAATACTGCATGCCTTCTAGAAAGTGGGAGGACTAAATATTATCACTTAAAGAAAAAGACCAGGCACAGAGCAGGCTCTCAACAGCCCTCCTAGTACTGATCTCCCAACAAGCACCATGGAAAAAGTAACGCTCTCTGGGGTCTACTTCAGTCCACATCCTCTCTACCTATCTTTATACTCCACCATTGCTGTAGTAACCGCCTGTGTGGGGTTGAAGTCTGACAACATCTCCCATCTCTCGCACACCGTTCCCTCGACTCCTCCCCATGGGCCCTGGGGAAATTCCTCATGGTCAAGTAAATGCAGGCCAGCTTCACAAATACGTGGTGCCATTCAACATCAATGACTATGGCATTAGAACGCTACTCAAGGTGACCCTGAAGGACAGGGGTGAGGGGACCCCTCCCAGTAGGTGGGATGCTTGGTTATCCACCTTGTACCGAGGGAGAACCATGGGGAGGAATGAATCTGCAAAGATTCCTGGGCGGTGACAGGGAATTGACCAGGGGACCGGAGCGCCTCCGTGGTTATGGGCGCTAAGCACGCAGATCTTTGCATCTCACATTATTGCTCACCAAGATCATCCAAGCAGGTGCAGCATTCAACAACCAAGTAGATAGACTTGACCGTGGATACCAGGCAGCCTATTTCCTTGACTAGCTGAGAGTTGTGCAGTGGTTCTCTGAACAGAGCATCCAGGTACCGGGATGGGATGGACACAGGGCTCAGCAACAGGCTTCCTTCTCACAGAGACTTATCTGTCTACTGTCACTGGCGAATGACTGAACTAATAGCAGTAGACACTGAAAATGAACCTCCCACATGGCACCAGGAGGACATTAGCTGGCCGCTTGGTAGCAGATTAATTGCCACGATCTCCAGCTATTGGAGACGGTAGCAATCATCCATGTGGGAACTGATAGCACTCGTTATGATTTCAGCATCTCTGTCTGCATTGTCTCAGCCAGAACCACCAATGAGAGATTTAAAGGATGTGTGACTTGCCAGGTGGGATCCTACTTAGTATTACCATGGACCCAGAAGGATCTATGACAATAGGTGCATGACCGCAGGACATTTAGACATTTAAAGTCTCGGCGAAGGAGCCAATTCTGGGAAAAAGACCTGCGGAGCTGGGCCGCCACCCTCCAGATGAGGTGTGTGGTGCCGGGTCACTGAAAACTTGAATGTATGGGTCCAAGACTCAAGGGTGAAAGTAGTCTTGGTCTTTCACCCTCACTTTGTGATACATTTATAGTGTCTGTGCTTCCCATTCCCGCTGTCTGTTCCCCATGGGATGAAACAGGGAAAGTAGCTCTGAGAAAGAAAGAAAAAAAATAACAGTATTGGCAGGGGTAATTCACTCCAATATATATGCTATGAACTGACGTGGGAGAAATAACCTGAACTCCCTGAACCTCAGTTTTCCCTTCTGTAAAATGGGGATAATCCCAAGATGGCTGTGAGCAGAAGGTGTGAAGTGCAGGGTCTGGTGCCAACAGACAACGAGGGCCCGGGCAGGCGCAGAAGGCTCCGAGACAACCCCCAAAGCGATGTTTGACAGCTTCTTTCATCAACTATTACAACGGTTCGTTTTCGTCTTGTTCCATGTTCCCTTCTGTTCCCGTTCCATAGGCACCCTTCACGACCATACCAATGGGTGCGTTTTTCTCTTTGGTGAAAACCAAATAGGGAGTCTGTCATTCCTCTGGCACGGGGAATGAGGATTCAATTATTCCTCAGCTCATTTCTAAGGGGGAACCCACCAAATGAAGGTGTGTGTACAGATACCCCCCCCCCAAAATAATAAAAGCTGGAGTGGAGTTTCCCCCAAACAAGGTCCAGCAGAGACGCCTTCATTTGAGAGTCATCCAGCTGTGCCTCTGAATTCTTTAGGAACAGGACTTTGTTTTTCATTGGTTCTGGCATCTCTTTATCCAAAGCTTCGGATGCTACATTCACGAGGGGCTCATGAATAATGCATGGTGACCTGAAAAACTCCAGGCGGGTAAATTAAAGATGAGCATGAAAAGCCTGGGTGATCAGGCTGAATTCAGCTGTGACCATGGCAGGCAGTTTGGCTGCACAGGACCCACTGGTGGTCATCCGCGCTGCACCTCGAAGACATGCCCACCTTCCCGAGTTCAGCCTCACAGAGTCCTCCATGTGGGCCTACTGACTCCTGGAGTGTCCCACCTCTGACTTTGGTCCCCAGCAACTTTCAAAAAGTACCCCTCCAATGTCCCATTTCATCGCTGGTGTACTAGGAAGTTCAAATTAAACCTAACAAGACATCCATGAAATACAGAGAAGGACAAATGAGACAGGATCACCCTTCCAGACCACACAGGTATGATTTTTCCCAGAGGCTGTGCTTGGACAAAGGTATCTCTGGACATCATTGATAGAAAAGGAAGAGCTAGAGATGCAAAGATTTCAGAGTATATAAATTATCTGATCCACCTGAAAAAAATCAGTCATCCCTGGAGTGCCCACAGGTTGGGGACAGAGGAGAGACCCATCTTAGTCTGATCTCCTGTTGTCATTGCCTGTCCACTCTCTGGCCCAAGGTCAGGGCTGTCCCCTCTCTGGATTCTGCTGACCATTTTACTGATGGGTGCACTAAGTCCCAGAGGAGAGAAGTGCCTCTCCCGGGGTCACCCAGCAAGCTGATAGTTGAGGCAGCCAGAATTCCTGTTCCCCAGTACAGCCAGCCCCATTCTCCACTCTTGAAAGCCCACCACCCCATTCCCAGGTGAGTCATTCTGGGAAAAGGAGGGGGAAATACATTTGCAGGTGATTTAAAGCAGGGATGCTTCCAGAAGGCCCCACTCCCTCTGGGTAATTTATGGAAGTGTGAACAGGATGATAGGCTCATTGCTTACACTGTGTAATTCAAAAAATGCAGCTGCCCCAGCAAGATGGGTGAGAGGTATAAAAATATGTACATTTGATGGAGCATATATATGTGTTTGTAAATACAGTCTGTTATTGCTCAGTGTTATTATATATCCATCATCTTTCTTTGGGTTATTGGAAACATAAAAATCTTAAAGCACTAAAAACACAAAGAGCAGTAAGTCACCCAGGAAAGTATATCATCTCAGGGATGATTTTATGTCGGGAACAGTTGGTACCTTGAGAAAATAAAGTCTTCGCAGTGTCAGGGAGGGAAGAGAAAAGACAGGGTGGGGCTGGGCGATGGTCCCTTCAAACCTCTGGACAAAACAGGTCTTCAAAGTGGCGACTGGCCATTGGATGGGCGAGAAAGGGCAGTGAGTCTGACACAGTCGAGGCCCCACGGACACAGTCGAGGCCCCACTATCCATAACCCTGTGACTTTGGGCAAGACGTGACCTTGTTCCTTTCCTACAAACCAAGGGTCAAAATACCCCCTGAACTGTAGTTCCTGCCCCCTCGACTCACCCCATTCTTAGCAAGCATCAAACGTGGCTGCACACACAAAAAATGACTTTGATGTATTAGTCCCCATCTCTGGATTCCCTCCTCGCAGCCTAAGCATCCAGACCATGAAGTGGAACCATAAACTAAATTCCAAGCAGGCAGACATAGTCAATAGCACAGACGTGATTTTTAAGTGAAATTAACGATTTTTCGAAAATAGATTTCCTCTCCAGGTCCTTCCCTCCACCACTTTGGAGAGCGTCTACATGCATTTGGTGATGTTGCTGAGCCCTGGGGTTCTGTTGTAAGTCAGATGCCAAAGAGGCCTGGAAGGGAACGCGGAGTGGGAGGGGAACAGCACGGGTCATGTGGGCAGAGGGTCTTTCACGATGACTAAGGAGGACACAGGACCATGGACACGGAGGACAGCGGGCTAGAATGGTCCACACCCTGGCCACCCCTGGTCCGGTGTCTATGCTCGGCCCCCACCCCTCTGGTTTCATGTTGTCCCTCGAAAAGGAGGTGGCTAGAATGGAGCTCTTTAAGGTCCCCGAGGTCTTCTCTTCCAACAAGAAGTTGAGATGATACCTGATCTCTCTCCTTCACCTCCAAATCCCAGCATGTGAAATACTAGAAAAGGATCCAGTACATAGTGAGGTTCAATAAATGTCTGTTTCACTAATTAATTTTGCTTGTGTCTTTGGGAAGTTCCCATAAATGACCGTAGAGGTAACAGACCAATTGCATTAGTGACCCCAGGTAATGTCTTCCCTGTGTTTAGCTTTTGCACTTTGCTCCCATTTGAACCCTGGACTCAGTTTCCCCCAGTGGAAGAGTAAAAGCAAGAACTTAAAAAATAATTTCTACTTTCCATCTCTCTGTCTCCTTGAATCTGGCCACTGCTGTGGTGTAAAAGGATGTGAGAGACACACAGAGAATGATGAGGGAACCAGTCACTGCCATGGCAGAGCAGTCTGTCCCAGCTGACCTGTCAGCTGACCACAGACACGCCAGCAATCTCAGCGTCACACTCCGAGCCTGACCCAGAGGAGCGGCACCTTCCAGGCAACCTGTAAACTCATGAAAACTCAAGCATGGTTTCTTATTTGTTGTTTGTTTGTTACACAGCTAAAGCTAACTTATACACTAGGCATCAGGTGACTCACCTAAAAATCAACAGACCCGGAGAAAGCAGAACAGACAAGTCTCAGGAAGAGCAGCAAACAAGTGAAGATGATGCGAGGTCCCAGGTGGGCTTTGGATGTCAGCTGGATCTGGTTCTATGCTCCAAGTCACATTGGTGTGGATGTTCTTCGCATCTGCATGTTCCTGTCATCATGTCAGCTGCCAACTCTCACACCCTCTCCCTAGATACAGATTTCTTCTTCCCTCCTTGCTTAGCTCATACCATGGGTGTGGAAGCATCATCGCCACCCTGGTCTCTCCGCGCGGGTTTGAGGCTATGTCTGTATGGTCACCCTGTGCTCCTGGGCTCACAGTCCAGCTACATTTCCAAGAGGGACACCTGAGACATCGAGAGAGAGAGAGACAGACAGAGACAGAGAGAGACAGACAGACAGAGAGAGACAGAGACAGAGACAGACAGACAGACAGAGACAGAGACAGAGACAGAGACAGAGACAGAGAGAGACAGATCTACATATGCATTGAACTTGATGACCTAGAGAATCCTAAAATTCTTCATCTCTTTTCTGAGGAAACTAGAGAGGAATAATGATGCTTCCAGTTTTCACTGCAAGATTCAAACTCAATCGTTCCTTCTCTTCAGCCAACATTTTCTCCAAGCCTCTCCATGAAATTTCCTTCTGGTCCCACTCCCTGAGAGACACAGGGTGGCTCCAGGTAAAGCCACGGCATTGATGCCAGAGAAACTTCTGTGGCCTCTGGCCTGTCCCCTGCTCCCAGGCAGGTCCTCACAGGCAGGAACGAGCTCTAGCCAGTGTCAGATTAGTTCCTAGATCTGGCACTCAGTTCCGAACAACAGATCTGCAAGTGATAATAAACTCCATTCCGACACATCAACAGCTCAGAAATATCTGCCACAATTTTCGGGACAAAATGGAACATCCTATAAGACTGGCACTCTGAGGCTGTTTGGAGCAGGCTAATCTCAAGGAGTCTGTCAACAGAAGATGAAAAATGCAAATGGTGCAGAACCATCTTACACTCTTCAGAAGGACCAAGTGGGTTCACACACATCCTGATGGACTCAGTGAACCGCCAGTTTGATCAAACACAAATCAGGCAACCAGCTCCCACTGGGTCCTTACTCCATAGCCAGCCCTGGCCAGCCACTGGGGTGACAAAGTAGCTCAGTCTTTGCAGAAGACTCTCACATCTGCTGACCTTGGGGCAAGTCCTTTCCCTCCCTCTGTCTGCATTTCCTCATCTGGAGAACTGAAATGATAGTAGACTATCTCTAGGGATGGTTGTGAAACTCAAGTATGAAAATTCAGGTCAGGTGCCTAGCCAGGTCCTGAGACACACAGTAGCTTCTCCATAAATGCGGTTGTCGTGATTTTTCTCTAGAACACTCAGTACAAGGGAGAGGGAAGGACAGGAGGGCAGACAGCTTTTCTGGAGGAAGAAGTAGGACTTAAACTAGATTTCGGGGAAAGGCAACCTAGTTGATGGGGAGGAAGGACATTCCAGGCAGCTGGCCAAGGCAAAAGCAAGCAGGCATGGGAGATCTAGGTGTGTGGAGAAGGAAAGATGGGTTGATGCTTGAAGGGTGGAGTTCAATGCTGGAGAAGAAAGCAGAGTCCAGAATGTGAAAAACCTTCTATTTCACATTAAGTAGCTGAGAAGTATTCCTTTAAGACACCAAGAAGCCACAGAAGAATTTCAAGCTTAGAAATAGCATCATTCACCTAAAGTGAGAGAGACTCATTCATCTCCACATGAGACCTGCCACTCACCAGGGAATATTTGCTACTTTGTAAGGACCCATCCATTTGAGGCTCACAATAGCTAACACTAATAAAATGCTTTTTTTTTCTTAACTCCTTTAAACCTATCACACCTCATGCTACGGGTTTTGGCTCTTACCACTGTCCTCCTCTTTCTCCCAATTTTAGATGGGAAAACTGAGGCATGGAAAGATGAACTAAGTAGCCAGAGGACCAGGAAACAGTGGATCTAGGCTTTTAAACTCAAAAAATCCTGGCTCCCAAGTCTGAGCTCCGAACCACTAGCCTACAGAGCTGTGTAGAAAAAGAACTCCATCCTGGATGATGTGCCTTGGTCATGAGCAAGACTCCTAACTGGAGGAAAAGGATGCTTGAAAAAAATGATGGGAAAACTCAGACTGCAGGAAAGGCGATCTGAGTTCCAGACCTGAGCCTGAACCTCTGTGTGACATGGAAAAAGTTGTTTCCACCTCCTGGGCTTCATGCTCACACACACACACACACACTCACTCACACACTCACACGCATACACACCCCACCATCTGATCCACAGTTCTAGATTTGACATGTTCTGGTTCTGGGCCTTTTTAGATGGGTAGAGAGTAATTGTCTACAATGTCAATTTATGTAATTAAGAGTCCATTTTCCTGATTGGCAGAAAGGTGTTGTCTGGGAGAGAAAGAAGGGGGAGTCAGCAGCCTTGAGAGGCCTCAGAGGAAATTGATGAAGCAAGAAGTGAATGAACCAGGAGAAGTGCCAAATCTTCACCCAGATCCCAGCCTTGCTAAGTAAAGACCACCACAGTTTCAGACAACACTGAGGCAGCAAGGTCTCTAAGAAGTTAAGTTACTAGTCAATGATGTTCATACTTATTTTTAACCACTCTTTGAACCTTGTATCAAATGCAATACACAAAGCAGAATTTTTACGAAGCAAGGTTTTCTTTGTGTGAGTTTCTAAGTACTGATTATAACCTTTCCTTATTATAAAGTCAATCAATAGGAACAAGGCTTCTGTGATTAAACTGGATGCTCAGGTTGACATGAAACAGCGACTGTCATCCACAAGGCCCCTGATTTCACTTTTTTTGTGTTTATCAAAACAGCCTGATGATTTTCATTAGTTTGGGCTGTATGGTATTTTGAAAACACTATTTATTACAGGGGAGTGGGTTGAAATGTTGACAGGTCTAAAAAAAAAAGAATGAATGAATGAAAGGAAAACAAGAAGCAAAGATGACTTTGAAATCGGTGGTTATTCTTTAAAGTGATCCACAGGCTTCAAAGAAAGTCAAAGATCTTACACAAAACCTGTGATTCCAGATCACATCTACGTTGGAGAGTTTCTTTCACCCATTTACTCAACAAAGACCTCATAAGGGCCTCCAATGTGTTGTTCACTTTTATTACTTTCATTTGAAATTTCTTTCCTTCACAGCGCTGAATTCATTTCAGGACACTGAAATGGCTTCTGTGTCCCTATTTCACCCCACGCCCACCATCAAGATTCCAGTGACCTTCACTGCCAGCATTTCTCTCTTTTCTTCTTCCCTCCCAGGCCAGTCCTCACAGTCCTGTGTGCTGTTATTATGTGGGATTTGTATGTTCATTTGTTTTACTTCATTTTATTCCACAGGAGGGATACCATCCTGTATTTCTCTTTCTGACTTATTTCACTTAACATGATCCCCTTCAGGTCCACCCAGATGGTTCAAGTAGCAATTTCATCTTCTGCAACAACTACACAGAATTCTATTGAATGAATATATATATAT
>RJWH01004872.1:0-46371 GCA_004363575.1 Solenodon paradoxus | reverse complement strand
GCAGCCAGCACCCAGTCTGGGCCAGAAAGAGGAAGAAGACTGGGGTTCAGTGGCAGGAGGGACTGAGCAAGGTCAAGGACTGAGTAGGAAATGAGGTCAGAGAGGAGGAGGGGAGGATGGGTGGATAGACCATGGTGGGCAACGGAAGACATTGTAATGACTTTGGCTTCGAGGCAGCACTAAGCAGGAAGTCAGCAGAGATTTTAAGTGAAGGCTGGCAGTGTCTGTAATACCTGTTTTCAGCGTCACTTGAATGTTCTGTTAAAAACAGGGCAGGAGCAGGAAGGACTCCTCGCAATAACCCAGGAGGGCTGGCTGGAGGCTTAGACTAGGCGAGGGTCACGAGGACTTGGATTCTGGAGACAGTCTGAAAACAGAATGGGGAGGAGTTCCTGAGCATTTGTTTCAGGGCATGAAAGCAAGAGAGGCATGAAGGTCGACAAGAAAGCGTTTGGGTCAAGCAACTGAGAGGATGATCTGCCATTGCCGGCCTTGGAGAAACAAGGGAGAAGTCAGCTGGAGGCGGCTGTGCAGCAGGACCGCAGTCTGATGCCCATTAACATCACATGTCCGTGGGCGATTCACGTGACGCTGTCAGGCGGTGAGCAGTGGTTCCCCTGGGAAATACCATTTGGAGAGTCAGCTCCGGCAGCTGGGGCTTAGAGTGTGAGGGAGACAGCATGAGCTCTCCAGAGCGATGGAGAATAGAAAAGAGGTGTGAAGACCACGCCCGCCAGCATGAGCCCCCAGCAGGAGGACGTCTGGGACGGAGACAGAACCAGCTTGGAGAAGAGAAGGAGCCGGTGGGGCTTGAGGAGTGGCGCTCAGGAGGCAGGCGCTGGAGGCCAACTGAGGAAAGCACTTTCAGGAGGGGGTTCCTGCTGTGCCAAATGCCCACAAGACACCCGGGAGCCTGAGGCCAGACTGCAGGCTTTAGCCACGCAGAGGTCAGAGGTCAACGGTGACTTTGCAAGTGCAGTTTGATGGTGTGGTGGGAGCAGCAGCCTGACCAGGATGCCACAAGAGGAAATGGAAGAGAGGGGTTGGATGGGAGTACAGACCAAAGTTGTCAGAAGTGTTGTTCTGAAGGAGAGTAGACACACGAAAAGGCAGTTGAAAGAGGCGAGTGGGATTGTGCTCGGGGCTATTACTTGTTCTAACACGGGAGACATCTTGGCCTGTTTGCACATGAGTTCAGTGGTCAGAGAGATGGAACATGCCGTGATGTAGGCAAGAGGGAGCCAGGTCCTTGGGGTGTAGAGGAAGAGGGTTGTTCTCAACAGCGGGGACTGTGCCTCACGGTCACAGGAGGGAAGGCCAGGCGTGCGCACTCTGAGGCAGGGTGGCCGCAGGCGGCGGAGACCTTGGGAATTCTCTGATTGCTTGTATTTGTCTCCATAAAAAGGAAGTAGGTGTTCAGGTGACAGGGAAGAAGGGGGAGCAGGTGATGGAGGGTCAAGGAGGGAGAAGAAGGTGTGAAAAAAATCATCTAGACGGGAGGGAAACTGAACAAACCAAGGAAGCAGACGTTGTTCGCAGGCAGCAGAAGGGCCTGTGGGAGAGTCGCGCTCAGGGAGTAACGGGAAGGAGTCCGCTGGCTCAGAAAGTCAGCCTTTCTCCACATGCATCTGACCGCTCTGGGGCAGGTGGGCAGAGGTGGTTATGCCATCTAAGCACGAGAAGGACAGGTGTCAAGGACACGGACCGTAGAGACATGATACCTAGTGACAAATTTACTTACTAGCTGTGTGACCTTGACAAGTTACCTAACATCTCTGTTTCAGTTCCTTCACTGGTTCCTTAAGAAAAAGGAAATACACCAAACACAGAGTTTAGAATAGTAATTGGCACATTGAAAAACCTCCATAGTATGATCAGCACTATTTGAAGGACCAGCATGTGGGTGTCTCAGCCAGTTAAAATCCACGACGTCTGTCGGAGCAGACTGGTGAGAGGCAGCCGCACATCAGGAGGTAGTGAGCGGGATCCTCTGTCCAGCCTCATCTGGCCCATTCCCGTTGGCGCTCCCTCCAGAATTCCCAGTCTAATTTCTCTTTTCTCTTGACTATGGAGGCCACCCATTGCCAATTTCCTTGCTATCACTGTTACCTGCTGTCAGCACCATGACAGGTGAAAGTCCGTCAAGAAGCACCCAGAACATGCAGTCACAGAGCATGGCATTATCCCACGTGGTGCGACGCGTACCGCTCAGCTGTCACACTGGGAAGAAAGCAGACGCCTGAGGCGCACCCAGGCGTCGCCTGGAATGGTAGCTGACCTGAGAAAACACTTTTTTCCCCTCACTCCTGAGCACTGCCCGAGCACATATCCCCATAGGTGGGCTTTCAAGGGGGCAGAGACGAGCACAGGAGCCATTTCTGAAGAGACAGCTGCCGCTACGCTTTCACTAATGAAAGACCCGTGTACAATAGGCCCGAGATACTGACAGAACAAAGGGACCCCAGTGGTAGATGGGGAGCACGTGAAAGATCTTTCACCGGTCTTCAATTTTCTCAGTGAAAAAAAGGAAGAAGGTCTCCGGCTGAGAGTGAGGGTAGGGAAGGGAGCAGGAGGCAGAAGCTCTAATGGAAGTGAGCACTGCTGACCTTGGTGTCTGTATGCGCTCATGTTGGGGAAATGGTAGCCTTGAATATGAGCTCTGTTCTGCGCAGAGAACTAGCTCTACAACCAGCTGAGTATCTTGGGCACCACATTTAGCCTCTCTCAGCCTTGATTTCTCCATCTGAAAAATGGGTATAACCGTTCTTATTTGAGGAGCGGGATATGAGAATTAGATGTGTAAAACTATGGGTATTCCATAGAAAAGAATGTGATAAAAAAAATTAGTTATCATCTGCGTTTTGAGAATTCAGATGATATTTCTCGTCTGAGCTGGGTTGCAATCCTCGAGTTCCTCTGGCCCCCATAAAACTAGTGCTCCTCAGACTCCGTGATGAGACCAGGAGTGACTCTGCCACTCTGACTCCCGGGAAGAGGCCATGAGCCCCCAGGGGGTCTGGCGGGGCTGGAGCACAGTCCTCCCTGGAAGCTCCTTCAGAAACATTCAGGGAGGCTCCAGTGCACCAGGAACAGGGAAAGGATGGGAGAACCTATTTGTGGCATTTATTCAGGGAGGGTCCGGGGCCAGCAGCAGCACAGAGATTTTGGAGTCCCAGGCCCCTCCTGCACTGTGACCAGCGCTCCCGTGAACGTTCGAGCAGCGTCCCCTGGTCCACTTCTTCATCATCTCTGAATTCTTCACAACAGCTCTGCCCATGCGACAGATCAGGAATCACAGAGCTTACCCCACCAAAGCCTGTGTCCTTCCATGCCCTTGAGCTGTCTGGTTGGACAAGCAGCGCAGGAGCTCAGTTTGGGAAAAGAAGGGAGACCGAGAAAATACTAGACAGGAGTCCCCTGGCGCCTTCCTGATGATAACCCAGTGCAGGAACCCAGGAGCACTTCCGAAAGCACTCACTCATTCGCCGTTTCCCAGGAGCACCCACACTGTGCTAGCCCTGAGGTTCAGAGGAGACTGCCTAGGTGTGGTGCTGGAAACTTAGATTTGACTGGGGAGATGGAAGAGTCAGCCAGCCATGCCCCGGTCCCACCGCTCCAGCTCCCATTGCAGTATCTCATCCGTCTCGCGCTTCCTTTCCCCTCCCTCTTGCCTTCCCTGCCCGCTTCCGTCCTCTTCTTCACTGACAAGTGCCCAACAGAGCGCCTCCAGAAGAGACATAGCAGCAACAGCATCACCCCGTGATGGTTCTGCAGGAGAACAAATTCTGGTTAAAAGATGGAGAACATACACCCTCTCTAGAAGATGGGTCTCCAGCATTCCCGCTGACTTCTCAAAGCTGAGCCTCTGACTCACTGCCAGGCGAGTCCCTTCCAGTTGAGTCCCACGTCTTTTCTTTGACTAGTGTCTCCCTGCTCCCAGAAGCCAGCAGAGTCCCACTCGCTGCGTGGCGCCCGCCCCGCCACCCCGCTGCAGAAACTTAGGTGTCAATGAGCATGGGGGCCCGCTCAGATCCAGCCAAAACTAAGCAAGACCGGACTCCAAGTTTCCAAAGGCAACAGTAGCATCAGCCAGAGGGGAGCAGAGCGGGAAGACTCAGAGGAAGGAATGAAAGGGGTTACGGTTCGGCAGCAGAAGAGTTATTTTGCAGGACAATCCCAGGAGACAGCAAGAAAGGTGAACCCAGGGAGATCAGGGTCCTGTTCGGCCACAGAGTTGCATAGAAAAAGAAGGTTACAGAGCAGGATGAGTGCAGTTAAAGATGCAGGAAAATCTGTATGCCCATGTGTGTGCACAGAAACATCTGGAAGGAAATGAGTCTTGATCTGAGCTGACGATGAAGAGGCTCGAGCTAATTTAGAAAGGAGTGGGCTGCCAGGCAGGCAGGAGGAAGGTGGTTCTCTCTCCCCTGTGTGACGATATTAGCAATAGTTGATGAGGCAGACATCTGCCCAAGAACTTTCTCTCTGCTTCTCGCCCATTGCTTCAGAAATGTCCTGTTTCTTACCATGTCCTCCTTCCTTGTATATTTTCTGATCACTAACAGAATCATAAACTCCATCCCTATGCACCCCAAACCCCTAAGTTCACAGTGAGATTATTGGCAGCTACAAAAACGAGACTCTGTTGGGTCCGACAAGTGGAAGTGGCTCGAGGTGGAAGACGGTTTGGTCCTGTGTTTTTGGCCAGGGGAGAGAAAATAGGATCCCAGGGACATGGACCTAAAATAAAAAGCCTCCCATTCGACTCTAAATTTTGGACGAAGGAGCTTTGTAACCCATAGAGCACATTTCCCAGTATTTTCTTGTAAGACTGGATTGAGACATCATTGCTGTTTTCTCTTCCAGAGTCCCTTAAGTTCACCAAAATTGAAGAAAAACAAGTCCCTGCTCCTACAAACAGTTCCTTTCTGGGTTATCTGGGCCCCACGGGATCCATCCTGGATCAGGAAAGTGTCCCACGGGCCCAGCACTGCGAGGAGCAATGAGATCATTTGTCTCCAGAAGTCCTTCCCAATCTATCATCACCCCCAGTTTGCTGATGAGCAAACTAAGGCTCCAAAAAGATGAGCCACTTGCCCACACAGCTTGTCGGTGGGAGAACCAGAACCCTGTGCAGGTTAGCTGACCCCCTGCACTGTGACCCCTTCCCGATGCTATCACTACCACGTTACCAGGGGTCCCTCTGGGTCACGGGGTGCTGACAAGTTTTGTCTTCTTCTCTTGATGACTGTACACTTTCCAAACACTCAAGAAGAATGACAGGCCTTTGAAATGAGGTTTAAGAAATTAACATTGAATATTTGTTAAAGAAAAAGAAAAGGAATTTTGCACCCAGGCTGCCCGAGAGAGGAGGGCTGTGGGTAGGAACCTTCTGTTTCCTGCAGCCTGGAGTTGCCTTGAACTGAGCTTAGACCTGCAGGCTGGGGAGGCCACGAAGAGTGCCCTCACCCCTCCTGTGCCTGGCAGAGACCTGCTCTTCAGCCCTGAGGGGCTAAGTCCTGTCAGCAAGGCCATCCGATATCTAAAGCACACGAGTTTTGTGATGTCTCAAACCACTCCATGAGGTAGGAGTCAGCAAGTTCTTTTTGATTCACTGAAAGTGTTTCCTGGTATGATCGTGTCTTCTAAGCCGTCAAAGTGTGTCCTGAAGGGAACCGCTTCTCTTTGCTCTCCTCCCAGGAAGCCCTGGCCGGGCAGGTGGCTTTCTTCTCCCCTGGCTGGTTCTTTCTAGCTTGAGGGATTGGCTCCAGGAGGTGATGGGAGGGTGGAGGGGATGAAAGGTGTCCCGGACACTGTGGAAGTGACATGCAGGAATGCAGGGGATGGGGCAGAGCAGGCCAGAGCCTGCACTCGGTGACACTTCCAGTGTCCATGGGGCACGCATGCCACCATTTGGGGGCCCAGTTGACTTTCAGGCAGTCGACCTTGCTGGCCACAGAATGCCTGTATTCCTCCATCTCTAGACGTCACCGATCCAGAAAGAAAATGAATACAGTGACCGGTTCAAAAGTTTCCCTGCCTCCGCCCCATCTCCACCAGAGAAGGCACCGCCACCCTCTGTTCCAGGTGGGAAACTCAAAGGAGAATCCAGGCAATTGAGTGTTCACATTCGCCACAAGCCCAGTTCCAGGCAGGGAGGAGTGTTTCGGGGCCGTCCAGGAGTCAGCAGCCCCAGCAGGGGTCCTGACGGGCCTTCAGTTGGAGGGTTTCCATTAAGAGCGGTCCTGAGTACTCTGACGAAACACCCCGCCACGGATGGGTTTTATTCTCGGTGGTAAAACAGAGCCAGTGAGCAGTAAATGGCTGCTCTTGTCCCCGCACAGGTCCATGGGCCGTCCAGCCACATTCCTATGTGCGTGCACAGTTTATAGTCAACAGAGCAAATGGGACCTCTCTTAAATGACTGCACCCAATCAAAGCCCATGACAAAAAAGGGATGTAGAAGAAGAAACACACTTCTTCACACTAAGACTTCCCAAGGAAGTCTTTTCCCAGTGTCAACACCCATTGCAGACCTCACTGACCTGGCCAGGAACTCCTTCCTACAGAGCCCACACCCAGCTCCACCGTCTTCATCCACATCACATGTCAGGCTGCCACCATCATCCAGGGGATACAAGATAAAGCTTAGCTGACATCCCCAAGGAGATCCAAACCTATCCTTTTACAGATGGGAAAATCTGGTTTACGCAGGGGATTCACTTTGGCCAGCATCACTCAGGGGACCATGACAGAGGCATCAGAATCCAGGATGACCTGGCGTCAGTGCTCTTTGTACTGCACAGGATCAATATTCTCCAGCCAGAGCGTCCAGAGAGACCGGAAGAGGAAGATGGCGTGAAAAGTCATCCTGTTGAAAGAGCATTGACTCAGCTTGAGTTGGTCTGGGTTCAAAGCTTACCTTGGGCAAGTGACTTCACTATCTCTGGCCCTCAGTTTTCCACCTGCAAAATGGGGATAAAAATGCCTACCCCAGAGACCCATTGCAATGTCCAAAAGAGACAGTACCTGGTACAGTCCCAACGCAAACTCAGTAAGCTGTTCATGTGCATTCCCCCCGCCTACCCAAGGCCCCTCATGTCTGCCACTTTCCTCATGGCCTTCCCAGCCAAACCACCTCCTGTTCTCTTGATCGCCATCGGTGAGGCATAAGGCTTGGTTTCCATGGTTGCACAGATCTGTTCATTGGACAGATGACTTTCATCGCCTGCAGGTCTTCACTTTGGAGCTGGCAAGGGCTGGGACCGTTGAAGCTGCCTTTCCAAGTCCACGTGTCCTGTGGACCCTCTCCACTCCAGAAGGTGCCTCGGGCCATTTTCAGACACCTTTGTCAATTCCCGGGTGAGATGGCAATATTTTCAGAAAGCGCCACAGAGTCAGTGTCAACTGCCAGCTGAGCAAATCATTACTCAGAAAAAGATTGTCTGGCTCTTCCATGAGCTCATGAGCAACCCAAGGACAAAGCCCAGGTCTTTTTTGGCTGTCTGTCTCATGGGACCACGTCTGCCATGCAGTAGGTGCTCATGGTCAACTGCCTTACTGACCCCAATTCTCTGCCCACTTCCTGCATCCAAACTTTTCATCTTGTAACTTTGCAAGCTCTCTCACAATAAGTGAGGCAGACTTCCCCACCCCAGCCCTAGCCATGTGGCTTGCTTTGACTGTAGGAACATGTAGTATTTATCTGTTGCTGAGGACCCCAAAGCTCAGCATGGTGGAGCTGGGCCCTCTGCTAGAGGACTTCTCACAAGGCTGCAATCAGGTGTCAGCTCATCTGAAGTCATCTCCAGGCTCACCTAGGCATGATCCACCTCCAAGCCCATGGGGTTTGCTGGCGGGAGTCAGGTCCATGCAGACTGTTGGCCAGAGGCTGTCCCTAGTGGGTCACTTCATCAAAAACATGAGCATAAGAGACAATAAAGAAAATCTGCTACCAAGACAGAATGACAATTTCATGTAACTTAATCGTGGAAACCCACGCCCTTTGCTACATCTGTGAGTGAGAAGCAAGTCACAGGTCCTGCTCATCTTCACAGGAGGGATTTACACAAGTATCTGAACGGCAGGAGATAAGAATCACTGGGACCATCCTAGAGGCCTGCCTCGCACAGGATATTTGCAGATGTTCCAGCTGAGTAGTAAGAAGTGGAGTTTGTTTCCTCTGATGCTTCTGCCTCTGTCAAGAGAAGGATGTCCCCTAGGTAATCCACCAGACCCAGAAGGAGGATGAGTGACCCATAGGGCAGAGCCAAGATCCTCCAACCAACCCCGACCTACAGCACAGTTCCCACATCAGGGAGCCCAGCTGAATCTAGCAGAGTCGCCCAGTGGAGCCCGACCCAGACCAGTCAAACCAGCAGTAGTGCTGAGGCTCTGGGGGGTGTGATGCAGTCAAAGCTAGTTGATACTGTGAGCAATACATTAGTACAATACATAATCATTTACTTCACATCTCAGCCCCTCACCTGTAGAAAGGCCATAATTATATTTATGCTTCACAGAATCATTATGAATACAAAGTGAGTTCATATTGCCAAAATATTTAGGATCATGCCTGGTGCATTAGGAGCAAATTTAAGTGCTGGTCAATCCAAGTAATTTCATCAATAACAGTTAACTGAATTATCTACCAAATGCTACAAACACTATGCCTTCTCTCAGGTACTCATTCCAACAGTCCCATGGTATTGGAACGATTACCCTCAAATGGGGCTTAGAAAGTGTAGAAACTTTGCTCACAGACAGTACAGCTAGTATGTGAGGAAGCCAGGATTCAGACTGATGATTAGCTAAAGAAAATCCAAGACCAGAAGCTACGAGAACAGACTCAGCAACAAGAACGGTAGAGTAATGAGAGGGGTAAGAAGGTGAACCGACTCAGGACTAAGGCTAAGACACTGGGCAGGTGTCAGGGCATTCCTTTTATTTGTGCCCTCATGTGTCTCGTGGGGACCAAGGAGTGAGCCAGGGTGACAGGACAGAGATGTTTAACTAAGAAAAGAGGAGTCTTAAGGGGCACTGTCAGAGACATTTTCAAGCACAAAATGCCACTTGGAAATGGAAATTGGATGGTTGAATGTGACTCCAGGGGAACGGATTTAGGTCAGCTGGGTGGAGGTTCAGAATGGGGTCAATGTAAGAAAGAACTAGAAAAGATTCCGAGCTACTGAACCATAAATAGAATGCCCAAAGAGGCGATGATCTCCCCAGGAAGAGTGCAAGCAGAAGAGAGGCCCACAGGCCAAGAGTGTTGGAGAGGGATTCCTGCCTCGGATGAGGCACAAATGACTGACCTGGCAAGACCACTTCCATTTCACGAAGCTGAGCTTCTAAGACAACAACTGCACACTGGGGTGTGTAGCCAAGACTTTGCTGATGAGGAAAGTCACCTGGCTGATTCCTGATTCCATGGCAGGAAACAAAGATCATTTACAATAAAGCTCTATTTTATCTTTCAAAAAAGCAGGAGTGAGTGTATAATACCAGGCACTGCAAGTACGCAATAAAATTAATCATCATTATGGTCTTCGACAGACAGCTTGAATGTCATTAACCATCACCTGAACTCACCACGGGCAGACACTGCCCGACCATCTACTTCAATCTGCCCAAGCTCTGCTCCCTAAATTAACCTCTTTCCTCTTCCTTTCCTTCTCCAGCTGGCTTCTCCAAAGCTCAGCCCTCTTGCATCAGAAGGCTGAGTTTTCTCCTATCAGTCCCTTTCTTCTGGTGCCTCCATTTTCTCCTTCTGAAGGCTCTTCAATGGCCACTGTCTCTGCTCGTGCCTCACAAGCTGGTGGGTGCCAAGATGCGCCCAGCCTTCTTTTCTTACCAGTCCCCACATTCTCTGTGAGCAATCTCAGTCATCTCCATAGGATGTTGGGGCAGATGCCAGTCACAACTTGATCTCCTGCTCTGGCCCAGATCTCTCCCCAAAGCTGAAACCTGTGTGTCAACCATTGCTAGATGTCTCCACTGAACATCCCCGGCATCATCTCTATTCAATCTTTGCAAGATGTCCTCTTTGCCTTTCACCCAAATCAATCCTTCTTGGTGATGTCCCTTCTACCCAGTCACCAAGCTGTGTGTATTTGATTAATTTACTTTCCCTCTCTGGGTCTCCATTTTTCTGTTTGTAAAATGAGGAGTTTAGATTGGATTGTGTTCAAAGACCTTTGCTTTCAATTCTGACATCTTGTTACTCTCAAGTTTTAAGACTTTAAATGATGCCATGGTCTACTGGCTTAGGAGACAATAAAGTTAGTGATAAATGGTAATAAATTAGTAATGATAATAATGACTAAACTTTATAATAATTATCATAATAACAGAACATTTTTGAGCAATTACATGTGTTAGAAGTTTCTGTAATCACTTCCATAAGGTGGCCCGCCATGATGTCTCCATTTCGAAGACAAAGAAATGGACATTCAGAGACATTAGAGGACTTTCAAAGAGCTTGGAAGTAGCTCACTAAGGTTTAAACTTCCATGATTCTTGGGCTCACATTTTTGGATTCTAGACCTGTGTCAGAGTCTTGAATTTGTATCCTGACTCCAAATTTTGTTATCTCTGTGTCCTTGGGAAAATATTTTTGGGCAAATCAGTTTATTTTTCACATGAGAATAATACTTGCTACTATTTTCTAGTATCAAATCACTTGTATACAAGAACACTAATTTACAGAGACTTGTGCATCCCCATATTTTTTTTCAGTCCTTTCGACAATAGCTAAGAACTGGAAACTACCTAGGTACCCAACATCGGATGAATTGATAAAGATGTGGTCCATATACACAATGGAACACTACACAGTCCTTAGAAGAGATGAGACCCTATCACGTGAAGCAACATGGAAGGCGCTAGAGGGGGTGATGCTAAGTGAAACAAGTCAAAAGAAGAAAGATAGAGATCAGATGACCTCATTCATAAATAGAATGTGAATAGAAAAAAATACGGAACACATGAAACAAAACCAACCCTCGGACACTTGCAATAGAACTGAGGTCACCAATAAGGAATATGACTGGGTGGGTTGGGGACAGGTGTTGGCGGAGCCCACTGGACAGTGGTAAAGAACTCTTGGTGACATGGTAGAGGGCAGGGTATGCTGACATATATCCGAGGAATGGGGAAAGTGCACATATGGGAAAACTTTACATGTGAGTTTATTTTAATGTGTAAATTTAGAGTTACTGCAATAAAAAAATTTTTTAAAGCAGGAGCATAAAAAGTCACTTGTAGAATTGTGGGTTTAAATGAGATATTACTTTGACTATAATCTAGAGCTTTCTCTTGCTCCCCATGATAATTAACCCTCCTCCACACCCCTCAGAAGAGATGGGGATTGTCTCCTGGCATTCACTGCTGCACGGAAGGGATATCAGATTGGAACACAGAGAAAGGGTTTAAAAACCTAGGTCCTTAGGGAGCTGGGACATAAATACTGACTTTGGGAAAAGATTGTTGAGTCAGAGCAAGCCTTCCTGCCCCCCAAGCAAAGAAAATAATTCTGCTAAGCACCGAGTCAGCAGATTTAGGAGCTTTCTTAGGAAGGAGGTCCTGTCCCCACCAAATCCCATATCTCCCATGTGCAGTGGGAGAGAGGAAGGATGAGAAACCTTCTAGACAGGCTTGGAGACCTCCGAGCAAAGAGGTGCTGGCTCAGAATCTCATTTGTAGAGTGGCCGAGTCCCAGTTCTGGGAAGGGGGGCATTCTTTGCTCCAGCATCATTTGCTCCCAGAGTGGTTCAAAAACCACAGGCAGATCCTGTGTCCAGAGCAGCAGGGATGTGACCAAAAAGACCACTAGAGGAGGCTCTGTATAGGATGAAGGAGGACCCAGCAGCAACCCCATAGAGTCCGTGGGAGGGCAACCAGGCTGCTCTGGCAGCCAGCAGCATAGATAGATGATGGCATACTAGAAACCAGAGGCCCACACCCTCTCCCCATCCTGCAAACCTCCAGAGTATATTCAGAAAGGTCCGGGAACTCAAGACATCATGCTATCATCATCCCTTGGGCAAAGTAGGACTTAACAAGATGGAGATTAGATATTTGCCATTCAGCAAACCAGAGCCTGAAAACTCAGTGCAGACAGGAAAAGGGAGAAAGGTCAGTTCTTGTCCCCCTGGGTTTGTGGACTGACACCATGGTCACTGCTACATGAAGCACTCAGTGTCCGGCACAGAGAGCGCTCTGGAGAAATGAGGACTGGGAGAAGCTGCTCTCCACCCAGGCCCGCTCCTGCCCCAGCCCTTCATGTCTGGTTGGTACCCAGCGCACCGAGACAGAAGCAAAATGGGGAGCTGATGTACTTTGGCTCCCTGGTCTTTGCACCGCGGTGCTCTTTTATCCCATTGCAAGTGAGGAAATCACGTTTGTCTCCACTAACTGTACACACTTATTGATGCTACTGTGGAAATTGAATGGCTTGCTGGAGATTACCCTTTGCCCCTGGCATTCAACTTGGAGTGTGTCTCTTTGTTCATTAGTTAATTAATTCATCAGTTGGTTTATTTAGTAACCACCAAACACTCCAAGACAGTTATGGGAAGGAAAATTCTTTAGATTCATACCGCCCACACTTTAAAGCACCCACACACTGATGGGATCTTGTTAAAACGCAGATTCTGGCTGGGTTCTACATTTCTAACAAGCTCTCAGATGACACGAATCCTGTGGATCCATGGACCATCCTTAGCTCTCTAAAGTCCAAAGTATGGGGTTCAAATTCCAACTCTGGCAGCTGTGTGACCTTCGGTAAGTTAATTAACCTCTCTGAGCCTCTGGGCCCTTTTTTTTATTGTTACTACCTGGGATTCCAGAACTTCTTACTTAAACATCATTTAGGTTATTCAAGGGTACGCCACAGAGTTGTGGCAGGTCACGGCATTCTACCAGTGGTGGTGTGCATTCATCGGACAGCATGCCCTCATTTCTGAGGCACTGGGAACACACCTTCGTACCCGATGCCACGGAGCCCTCTTGTCCTGATCAGGTATTCTGTGAAAAGAAGAGTCGCTCTGGAATGAAAGAGACTGGCGCTGTCCATAGGGAGGGACAGCAGGCTCCTGACTGTCATCTGACATCATCATCCCAAACCAGTGGGGAGCCTGGGCTCTCAGAGAGGATGCTGCCACAGCCCAGGCGACGGCGCTTCCTCTCTGCCCTCCTCAGGGCATCCATCCTCAGGAAGCCCTAGAGGTGTTTTTATTCTTCGTTGACTGCACTCAATACCACATCATGGAAAGTAGGGCCATTTCTGGTCTGAGATTGATTTGTACCCACCCCTCACCACTTTGCCAGCCTGCATGTCTCTGTGAGGTCCCCAGAGCCAGTCAGTGGCAATTTTGAAGGGCCCAATCTCGGGGAAAAAAATCGTTAGTTAAATATACTAGAAATTAGATCAGCGGTTATCCCTGGAAGGAACGACAGCCACAAGCAAAGCTCAGAGGGGAGAGGCATCTGCACATCAGCAGACAAGCCTGAAATGGAAATGCCAGGGGACCACCAGGCTCGCCACCCCGAAGAGTCAAAGGGCAGCTGTCAAGCTTGGGATTCCAGAGGAGGTGGATTCAACTCCATGCTGGCCTGATGGTGGCTTTCACTTCTGAGAGGCAGGCACGGCTCTGAAAATGCGCTGGTCCTCCCTGCTGACTGCAGGGCTCAGATCCAGGCTCACTCAGTCCCGAGTTACAGGAGGCTGGACACCTGGCATCCCTTCCGTGACCCTCCACATCCTTCCCACACTGCGGGATGATGCTAAAGCCGTGTACTGCTCAGAGGAGGGGGGATGCGAGAGGAAGTGAGGTTCTGTATGGCATCCACTAAGCGGCGATCAGACAAGAAATAAAGACTTTTACATCCAGGTTCTATACGTGCTTATGTATGCATAACTAGATATAAGAAAAACATGACATAAATTAATATCCTTCTCGCACATGTTAACAATAATTGCAGACACATACAGCACTTCCTGTGTGCTGGATTCTACCCAATATTTTATAAATACTAACTTATCCCTATGACATGACTTCTCTTATACCCATTTTATAGATGAGAAAAGTGAGGCTCAGTTTCCCTTAAATAACTGGTTCACAGCCCCAGAGCCAGTAAAAGGCAGAGCTCGGATTCAAACCCAGTCAGCCCTGTCCATTAGGTTACAAGTCTGCTCCTTCCTGCTTGATTCTATTCTGGTCAGAGAATTGCGGCGTTGATTTCATCACCACTGAAGGGTCTCAGTCTGCAATTTGAAAATGTAATTCTAACATGCGCATGTGGGTGCACCCTTGTGGCTCCAGTGACTGAGATACAGTTAGGAGAACCATGTGCAGTCCAAGGACCAGGATTTGAGCTCAGAGCTGGGTGAAAAACCAAAAATGAACATTGAAATTAATAAAAATGAAACTTCCTCTTCCTCCTCTCTTAAAAAAAAAATGATGTGTACCTGTGGATACATTCGCTCCTTCCCTCAATACTGGGGTGACTCTGGCAGGCACAGAATTTTTTATTTCTGTTTCCACCAACACCATTCAATCTCTTGGCACCTGCTGGACCCACAGTCGTGTTCAGTAAAGACATTTAGAGTTGATTGAGAAGCTGGTGTATTTCAGAAAGCTGTTTTTGTGATAATGAAAGCATTGTTAAGCACCTGTTATACGTCATGTTAGGTCTGGGCTTTTCCATTCATCAAAGCACAGATTCTCCATGGCCTGGGGAAGTCTTAGAATTCCCATCACCGCTAACAGGTAAGGCTCAGAGAAATGAGGCCAATGCTCCAGACTAACCTGACCAGTGAGGAATTGCCTCAGGATTCAGGCCCAGGGCTGATGGTCATTCCATTGTGGGTTGGATGGTGACCCCCACAGGACATGTCCACGTGGAACAGTGATTGCAACTTTATTTGGGCAAAGGGTCCTTGCGGAGGTAATTAAGGTAAAGAACTCAAGATGCGGTCATTCTAGATTAAGCATGTGAACCCTAAATCCAATGACACCGGTTCGTAAAAGAGAGAAAAAAGGGAAAGACAGAGAGAGGAGTCCATGTGAAAACAGAGACAGAGACTGGAGTAATGCATATGTGGACCATGTTTCCTTGAGACAAAAACGGAACATGGGGATAGCAAAGGCAGAACAGCTTTGTGCACTGGCGACTAAGGGGAGGGAGGAGGCAGAGCAATCCAAGCAGGAGCAGAGCAGCCAGGCCAGCAACAAGTAAATCCTATGTGATCCCGATTGGTGACTGCACAGTAATGACGTCAATGTGTGTTCTGGGGATTTGTCATACAAGCGGCCAGGGCTGGTAAAAGGAATTTCGGCACTTATACAGAAACCAAATTTGGCACCCCTATAAGCCCCGTTCTAAATGTCCTCCCTAAAATACACGCCACTTTAACCATCCCAGTGCCAGGAATGCCTAATAACCCACGAGTACCAGAGATAGCCCCCACAGAGCCAGAGATAACCTCCATAGTACTTACCAGCAGCTCATATTTACACACTGCGGTGTTCTGCTCCCTTTGAAGAAACAGGTGCACAGGTTAGGGGGAAAGTCTCTTCCTGTGGAGCTCCTGTCTCTTCACAGGGGCAGGAAGAGCAGTAGTGACCTCGGCCACTGCAGTCAGCGCCAGCAAGGGCCATCTTTAATGTGGGGCAAAAGGGGCAGCTGCTTTGGGGCCCCCTCAACAGACTGGGCCCAGGGAAAATCAACTGCCCCTTTTGCCCCCTGTTAATGACAGCCCTAGTTTATTAAATATGGGAGAAAACTGACATTTATATCAAATGACAGGACGGTTGGGAAATATGAAAATAACTAGTACTGTTCCATTTAAAACGGTTCCTATAGTGAGCCTAGTGATGTGGTCACCATCAAGGAATGCCTGGAGCCACCAGAGGCTGGAAGAGGCAAGGGAGAATCCTCCTCTTGAGCCTTCAAAGGGAGAGTCATGGCCCTCCCATCTCTTTGATTTCAGAGATTTGACCTCCAGAACTGGGAGAGAATTAATCCAGTTGGTTCAATCCCCAAGTTTGTGCTAACTTGTTACAACAACCCTAAGAAACTAACATAAACGTCCCCTTCCCTGAACGCTCAAATTCCCTCAGCTTAATAGATGGGCCTCATCCTGGTCACAGCAGGCCACAGCGGGCCATTTCATCCTGAGTTGGCAGGCAAGGATTCCCTCTGTGACTTTAGGAAGAACTGACCTTGAGTCTTGGCTCTGTACTTCCTGACGGAGTGACTTTGGACAGGTCATTAAAGCTATGTGTGGCCCCATGTACGCGGGTAAAACAGAAATCATCATACTAACCTCTTCCGAGCTCTTCCCAGGACATGGGATCTTATTGCTAAGCCAAGAAAACCCCAGGCAAACCAGGAGAAATTTGTCATCTAGATGATGAGTAACAAGACCATGCATCCAATTGTTCATTCATTCAACACATGTGTATGAGTGTGTCAGGTGTCAGGCAGGGATTTTAGTGTGGGAAATACAGGAAAAAGAAAAAATTCAAGAAAAATGATCTGCCCTCAGGGAGCTTATCTTTTAGCAAGCGAGAATGAAACATCTAAAGAAGTGAAATATTTAGAATGCCAAGCAATGATAGGTGCAATGAAGAAAAATAAAGTAAATGATTTGAATAACCCCAAACTGAAAGCAAACCAGAATATCCATCAGCAGAAGAATAACTAGACAAATTGTGGTCTATTCATGCCAGGGATTAGTGCGTGGCAAGAAAAACAAAGAACTCCTGACTCACACAATGTGGATGAAGTTCTCAGGCATTACATTGAGCAAAAGAAGTCAACCAAAGAAAACATGGCATAGTACAAACTTTATACTATGCTATACTGTGCTATACATTATATATATTATATATATATTATACATGTATAATAATTTGTATGCATTACAGATATATAATGTAAAGTACAGGACAGTATAGAGTATACATACAGACAGAATACTATAGTATAGAGAGCACAATATAGAATATATATATGAAACACAGTATAGGGTGTTAAGAACATTCTGTGTCTTGATCATATTGAGTACACTTATGTAAACATTCACCAAATTGTACACTTGACATTGATCCAATAAGTACATATGTGTGTGTGTATGAACCTAAATTCCCCAAAAAATATTAACTACAGCAGCAAAGGTGAATTGGAGTTCTGGGCAGTTAGGTTAACAGGTCTTAACATGGAACCAGAAACCAATATCTATTTGGTATATTTGATTATTATCCAGTGAGACCCCAAGGAACAGAAACCCCTCATGACCCTTTGGGTCTCTGGTTCTCTCCACTTGTCTCGGGACCTGATACCTCTCTGGGGGCCTGTATGGAAGACATTCCTCAAGTGCCTGAAAGCCAGCTCATCAAAGGGCCTGGACACTTTCCAACAGGACGGTGCTGACTGCTCTGCCCTGCAGGCCCCAATCTCTTCCTCTTGAGGTTGCAGTGACAAAGACAAACAACATTTTCCTAGACAATAGGCTTGAATTGTCGCAGGGATAATGGAAAGGTATTTTTCATCTTTAGGGTGTTAATGAATATAAATGGTATTCACAGCCCATTTCTCTGTTTTTGCTCCCTCTGGGAAGTGCACTCATAGGAGGGAAGCTTCCAGGGTCAGGAAGGAAGAGAAGCCCCACCTTCAATGCTCCCAACTCAAGACACCACCTATGGTGGGAAAGCCTTCAGCAACCCGCATACCTTCCCTTCGTGCATAATTGGTCAAAAATTCCTCCAAGTCGAAGGCAATTGGTTTGTCACATGTTACAAAATTATTTGACTCATAAAGAGTTGCAAGACAAGAAACTTTTCCAAGGGAACTAGGACTAGTGAAGTCAACACTTAAACCTTTGGAAGATGGAATACTTCTCTCTGCTTGTGAATTTCTCCTAGGCAATATGGAAGACGTTGTCTTGGTTTGAATGGGTCCACATCTCTTAGGGAAATAATTCTGATCTCCCCACTCTCATGCTTTATTCTCTGCTAGATTAATTAAAGGACCCCTCTTGCAATACTAAAGAGCTCTTCCCTTCTAGTCATCTACAAATGAGTCCCTGTGCCTAGAATATATCTTTCTTCTCTGCTTGGCAGGGAGAGTTGAGAATAGCAAAAGAGAGGGGATCAGGAGAAGTCCTTATGGCAATGATTCATCTGACTATATCAATGACAATATCCTAACCTGGTATTTTATGAGTATATTACAGGATGGTCCCATTAGGGGAAAGTAGGCAAAGGGATCTACAGGATTTCTTATCCACTTCATGTGAATCTCCAGTCATCTCCAAATAAAATGTTTTTAATCTCCTTGAATAGTCTGATATGAAGCCAGGGTTCAGAATATTCACTCCAGTCCAGTACCAGTCAAGAAAAAGGTCGGCGATGGGACTATTTTCTGTCTGTGTATATAATAAAGTAGTCTGCAACCTTAACAGCCGCACTAAGTTCTGGAAAGATGACGAGTGTGACTGAGGAACTAAGTTTATGATGCTGATTAATTAAAATTAAACAGTCACATGAAGTATAATGGTTTGCTAGGGATGCCTTCACAAAATACCACAAACTGGGTTGGCTCACACAACAGAAGTTTCTGTCTCGCAGCTCTGAAGGCTAGAAATCCCAGATTAAGAAGCTGGCAGGGCTGGCTCCTCTTCAGCCCTGCAGGAGAGAATCTCTCCCAGGCCTCCGCTTAGCTTTGGTGGTATGAAGGCAAGCTTTGGTGCTCTATGACTTATGACCTCGTTTCAACTTGATAACCCCTCTAAAGGTTCTATTTCTAAATAAGATGACACTCTGAGATATTAGAGGCTAGGCGTTTAGCATATACCTTCAAGGGAATACAACCCAGCCTGTGACAGGTGGCTAGTAGCTAAGGGACGGTGCCAGCCTAGCCAACACACTTCCTCAGTTCTGCCCCCTCAAGCGCAGACAACTAGCTACCTGCACTCAGCCTGCCTTCCCACAGCAAGGATTTATGGAACACTTACTATGAGCCAGGCACAGAACTAGGTGCTGGGGAAGAATGAACACAACACAGCCCTGATATCTCAAAAGCCCCAACATTTTATTGATCAAGTCATACACAGAAAGTGATGGGATCAGCACCAAGGGAAATAAAAGAAGAAACTAGGTGGTATATCAAAGAGACTGCTTGAGGCTGAAGGAAGCAGCCAGACTCACTCGTCATCCCAAGGACTGAAAACTCAGAATCCCAGTACTCAGACAGTTCATTCAGAGCCTGCTGGCTGCTGAGCAATGCAGGGGAACGTCAGTAACCAGACAGAACGAACGGTACCAGGAGCAGAGAAATCCAGGGGACTGAAGGAGGACAGAGGAGCAGACCAACCCAAAGCACCTTAGGAGACACAAACTGGCTTCCTGGAGAGAGGAAAAGACATTTGTAGCACTTGCTAATTGGTCATTAACATCCTCTTCCCCTTTCCTTCTCAATGCTGGAAACAGCACTTCCCCATACCCTTTTCATTTATTTTAAAGGAAAGGTACAGGCAGGAATGAAGATGAGCAAGCAAGAAGAGAAAAGAGGAAAAAGCATGTTCATCTATTTTTATTTCAGTGTGCATCTTAGTTGTCTCCCCCGCCGCACCCTCCTGGGATGTGAACCTGGGTCCTTGGGATACATGTGGACTATGCTCAGCCAGAAGCGGTGGATCTAACCACAACTCCAAAAGAGAATGCTGCCATGCCCTTTTAAAATAGTTTGTTAGTTGACTTTTGCCATGGAACAAAGTATCCCCAAATTCAGTGGCATAAACAGCCATACATTTTTCTATGACTTGGCAGTTTGGGTTGGGTTCAGCTGGACTCACATGTATTCTCAGGTGGCTTCTATCAGCTGGCAAGTCAACTGGGGACCGGCCGGCTTTCAAATACCTTAACTCACATGTCTAGTGGTTGGTGCTGGCTGTCAGCTGGAGTGACAGGTGTAATGGGGTTATGTGTCTACAGCCATCTGCACTGGGCTTATTTACCCGGTAGTGATTGTAGACTCTGGGTAAAGAGAACATGGAACCTGGTAAAGGAACATGAGATTTAACCCAAATAAGTATGTGTACATAGTTCGAGGCTCCAGGTGGAAATCCCTACTTCCTTCTTCCGATATGTTCCCTGATGAAGCTGACTTTTAGTGCTGGCATCCTAGTTGATCTCTATCTGTCTCATTCTCAGCTCGTGTCATCTAGCCTCCTGTGGCAGAGTGAGAGATACTTGTATGACAGCCGTCTCTGGCGAGGCACTCCCCGCGACGGATAGCCCCAGTGAGGGAAGTCTGTGATCCTGGCTCTGTACCCTCCCTCCCTCCAACCAGAGTGGGGAAGATCGAGGACAAGTGTCTGGTAAAAGAGTCTAAGCATGTTATTGAAACTTAGTGAGGGGAGAGAGCTCTGTGGAAGGGCAAATCTATAAGAACTGGCTGAAGGGGATGGATTGGTTTTAGCCTTGAAGGACTAGCTAAGAACAGATGCATAGAATGTATTTGACAAAATTCAATACCCTTTTGTGATTTTTAAAAAAACCTCAAAAAATAAGTATAAATGAACTGTACTTCTGCATATAGAAGACATATAGGATAAGCCCACAGTTAACACCATACCCAGTGGTGAAAACTGAAAGCTTTTCCTCTAAAAGCAGGAACAAGATGAGGACATTTACTCTCGCTACTTTTATACAACATAATGCTGGAAATCCTCTCCAGAGGAATTAGGCAAGCAAGAGAAACACAAATCATCCAAATCAGAAACAAAGGAGTAAAACCGTCTCTGTTTGCAGTTGACGTAGAAGAAAACACTAAGGGTTCCACAAAAAAACTGTTTGAACTAAGTAGTGAATTCAGTTAAGTGGAAGAGTATAAAATCAATATACAAATACTAGTCATGTTTCCTTAAATAAAAGATTGAAATATTAGAGGGAGAAATTAAAAACAATCCCATTTATAATAACATCATGAAGAATAAAGTATTTAAGAATAAATTTAACCAAGGAGATGAAAAATCTGTACCTAAAATGATAAAACAGTAAGAAGAGAAATTGAGGAAGACACAGATAGAAAGTTCTCCCATGCACAGAGATTAGAAGAACTAATATTATTCAAGTGTTTATACTCCTCAATGCAGTGTACAGATCTCATACATCTCTATCAAAATTTCAGTGACATTCTTCACATAAATAGAGAAAAAGTCCTAAAATGTATATGGAACCACAAAAGGTCTCAAATAGAAGAAACCTTGAGGAAAAAAGAACAAAAGTTGAAGCATCACACTTCCTCACTTCAAGCTATATTACAAGTTATAGTAATTAAAATAGTATGGCATTACAGCATAAAATACATATGGAGATCAATGGGACAGAATATGGATCTCAGAAACACATTCTGGCATATATGACGAATTAATTTTCAGTAAGTGAGCTGAGAATAAGCAAAGGAGAAAGAACAGTCCCTGCAATAAATGATGTTGGTAAAACTGAACATCCACATGCAAAACTGGACATCGGGAATGAAACTAAACCCTGATCTTACACCAGACATAGAAATGAACTCATCATGAATTAAAGACTTGAACATAAAACCTGAAACTAGAAAACTGCCAGATGAAAACATAGGGAGTAAACTCCTTAGCATCAATCTCAGCAGTTTGTTTTTTTTAATTTGACACTAAAAGCAAAGGCAAAAAAACGCAAAAATAAACAACTGGGACTAGATCATACTAAAGATTCTATAGAGCAAAGGAAACCATTCATAAATTGAAAAAGCAACCTGTGAATTGGGAGAAAATGTTTGCAAATCATATATCCAATAAGGGGTTAGTATGCAAAAATAACAACAACAAAATAACCCGATTTAAAATGATCAGAAGACTTGAGTACTCATTTTTCTAAAGAAGACATACAGTCAACAGGTATATGAAAAGATACATAATATCACTAATCATCAAGGAAATGCAAAATCAAAACCACAATGAAATATCACCTCACACCTATTAGGATGTCTGTTATCAAAAAGAGAAACCATGACAAATGCTGGGAAGATGTGGAACAAAAGGAACTGTACACTGTTGTTGGGAATGTAAGCTGGTATAGCCACTATAAGAAACAACATAGAATGCCCATAAGATATTAAAAACGGAATTACCATATGATCCAGCAATCTTACTTCTGGGTGTATATCTAAAGAAAATGAAACCATTATCTCAAAGGTGTACCTGCAATCCTGTGTTCATTGTTCATTGTGACATCACTTACAATAGCCAAGGTATAGAAATAATCTCGGTGTCTATCGATGAATGAATAGATAAAGAAAATGTGAGATTAGATATACATATATATGGATGGATGTAGATTTGCATGTATCAACATTATTTGGCCTTTAAAAATGGAAATCCTACCACTTAAAATCTGGAAGTCATTCTACAAATGAAATAAGCCAGATTAGAGTGTCACTTATATCTGAAACAACAACAACACAACAAAAATTTAAATTCAGAGAAACAAATTGTAGAATGGCAGCTACCAGGGATTGTGGGTAAGGGAAATAAGGAGAGGTTGGTAAAAAGGTACAGATTTTCAGTTATAAGGTAACTGGGTCTAAGAATCTAAGGTATATCATGATGACTGGGGTTGGTAATACTGAATTGTATAATTGAGATTTGGCAAAAGAGTAAACTCAAATGCTCTCACAAAAAACATAAATATGTGAGATGATGAATGTATTAACTCAACTCTGGGAATTTTTTCACAGTGTATATGTACATCCAATCATCACACTCTACACTTTAAAGATAATACAATTTTGTCAATTATACCTCAATAAAGCTGAAAAAGAAGGATTTACTAGACAAAAAGATAGATGGGATCACAGAGAGAAAATATGAGATGAGAATTTTCAAGTAAAGGGAATATGTCAGGCCACATGCTGAGCTCTTCATATACATGATCACATATTATTATCACAACACTCCTCTGGTGTTGGTTTTATGACTGTTCCTTACAGATAGTTAGAGCAGTCTATCGCAGATCAGAAACATGGCTTACATAAATGGCAAGCATGAAAAACTGGGATTTGAATTTAGCAATGTTGGGCTGCAAAGTCTTATCTCATAGCTACTACATGCTGCCATCTCTCAGACTCCTCAGATCATCCTCCCGATCTCCCTGGCCCTCAAAATCTCTTCCTCTCTGGTGTCACCAATGTTACATACAAAACCACCTCAAAACATTGGTGTTTTACTGCCCTTGTAGTTAACCAAGTGGGTAGCTGGGAACTCCAGCCTCAGCTGGGCTGGACACCAGACTCTGGGTTTGGTTCAAGTATACTCATGTTTATGTTCTGGAACCACAAGATACTCAGGACACATTCTTCATACACGTGGAATTTATAGGACTACAAGAGGTCAATCTGAATCATACAACTTTAATTACATTAACACTCATTCATATCATATCCACCAAGATTCCAATGGCCAATGCAAGTCATATGGCCATGCCCAAAAATACTGGATCAAGAAATACAATCTGAAGTTACAGTCTTAATACTGTAGATAGCTACTAATTCATGTGGCAAAAAAAAAAAAAAAAAAAAAAAAAAACACAAGTCTAATAGATTTGAGTTAGCCTGTCTGCCACGTATCCCGACATTTTGGCTCTGGAATTCTCCTTCAGATCCTCCATAACAGACACTGGCAATATGCTCCCTCCATTTATCCTTTTCCTCTCAAGGAAACTACTCAATACAATTTCTCAGCTTTCTTGCTTGGAGGTGGGACCCTCTGTCTCATTCCGACTAATAAAATGTGGGCAGAAATGACTTTTACATCTCTCAGGCCTAATCCTGACATCTTCCAAGCAATCCTTCACTCACTATCCTTCTTCCATGTCAACTGACTAGAAGCGGATGACCTTGTAAAGAACTCCAAGGCCCTGAAGGAGTCACTAGATGAGAAAGTTCAAATCCCAGCACCTGGCTTGAAGGAGAGAGTCCAGGAGAGCTCACCGGATCAGCAAGAATCACAGTGGGCTTTATGGAAGCCAGAACTAAACTTCTGGGGCTAAGCCTCCAAAATCTAGGATTGTTTGTCACAGTAGCCATTTCCTTCTGCTTCTGGGTAGACTGAGCCGGACTCTGGTTCCAACTTTCCCAGCCTCTGTGCTTAACTCCTATACTATGAACCCACCAACCCTCATCCGTGTTTATGATGCCCCCCGCCCAAGCCTCCACATCAGGGAAAAGATAAGGATGATGTCCATCTGAAGGTTCTAGACGATGCCTCAGGGTCTCTCTGACTTTATCTGCCCTTTCTGAGACTGTAGTGGAGGGTCATACTTGATTGAGTTTGAGGACTGAAGACAGGACTATTAAAGTATAAGGCTGGGGACGGGATGATTCCTGGAAGAGAACTTGAAAGACTCAGGATCATCAACTTGACAAAACTCTGGCTCTCAGAGAAGATGAGCAATCCTGTATACATCCTGATGACTGCCATCTGTCCAGACCATCCCCCTGGGCTTGTTTAAATGCTAACGAGAGAAGAAGAAATAAATGTTAAAATAGAAGCTCAAAGAGCTAGTCACTAAACTCTGTGGCCACTGTGGGAGTCAAATAACATGACAGTGTCCTCGGCTCCTCCTTAGGTGTAGCACAGATGAGTCCAGCACCCTCATCTCCCACTTCATCACAGTCCTAGGAGGGATGCACCTTCTCCTCTAAGGTTGCTTGGTCCAAGTTCCTTTAAAAAAAACTCGATAGGAGTGAAGGACCACTGACCAATTCCCCTGACCATCACAATTTAATGTAATTCCATTTGTCACTTCCCAGTGGGTGCTGTTTGGGTTCCTATCCACTGAAGAGAGGTGGAAGGATACCAGAGAGTGGAATGTGAGGAGACTTACGCTTTGGAGGAAAGTAGAGAAGGAAGAGAAAGTCCAGGAGAGAAGGAAACAGAGGCCCCAGGAGGGACACAGAAGAGTAGAATGGGGTGCAGGGATTCCCTCTGGGCCTGAAAATAGAGCCAAGCATAGAGCATAGAAGCACCTGGGAGAGGGCATCAGAAGATCGATCCCCATGAACCCCAGTCAAGCCCACCTCATACAGGCACGTGCATTGTTTGAGTCCCCATGCGACCAGAGTCTAATGAAACAACTCTTTGGGTGACCTGGATAAGTCATGCCCCACTTTTAACCCTGGTATCTACATCTACCTTGCTAGATTATACTACAACGAGATACATTGGAAGAAAGTCCCTGGTACAGAGTAAATTCTCAAGACGCAGCAGTAATGGTGCTTATGATGGTGGTGGTGTGAGTCATGGATTAAACCTCCATCGTACCCTCCTCCAGACACTTGCATGTGAGATCTCAGTTATCTTTTTGGAATGAGAGCTTTCTGTTGCCTGTTAAAGTGGGTTGAGATAGCAGACGTTAAATAGAGGAAATTTTGTGAATGACCTGAGCTTCCACAGTAGTTTCTCAGCCAGTGGGCTCCGCCACCACTTGCCCCCGCATCCCATTCTTTTGGTCACCTCAGTTCTGTGGCAAGTGTCCAAGGGTTGGTTTTGCTTCATCTGTTCCTTTGTTTTGTCAGCTCATATTCCACCTATGAGTGAGGCTATCTGGTATCTATCTGTCTTTTGACTTCTCACTCAGCATCATCCCCTCTAGTTCCATCCATGTTGATTCAGATGACAGGGTTTCATCTCTTCTAAGGGCTGTGTAGTGTTCCGTTACGTATATGGACCACATCTTCCTTATCCATTCATCTGGCATTGGACACTTAGGTAATTTCCAGATCTTAGCTACTGTGAATAAGCTGCAGTAAACATAGGGGTGCATGAATCTCTGTGGATGAGTGTTTTTGTATCTTTTGGGAAAATACCCAGAAGTGGAAAGATGGGATCATATGGGATTTCCGTCTTCAACTGTTTCCACTCACTGCTGGCCCTTTGCCATTCCCATGAGAACACACTCAGCCCAGCCTGCCGGTCCCATGGGAGGGATGAAAGAGCCCTGCAAACAGGACCACGCAGCTACGCTGACGATGCCACCTAAGTGCCCCAAGACAGAGGAGTGGATGAAGAACCTGTGGTTTATATACTCAATGGAATGCTACTCAGCTATTTAAAGATAAAATCCTGCCACTTGCAACCACAAGGATGGACCTGGAGGAAATGATGCTTGCTGACATCAGTCAGAAAGAGAAAGACAAATACCAGATGATTTCACTCATAGGTGGTATATAGAGAAAACAAACAAACAAATGAACCAAGTCAAACAAAAACAGACTATGAGTCTATAAAATCAAATAAATGGTTACCCAAAGGTCAATCCTATGGCAAAGGATAGAACTGGATTGTTGGTGGTACACTTAATGCTGATATACAGATGCTGATTTACAATGATGCACATCTTATCTCTATATAATATTATGATGTGATGCTCCTTCAAGGCAATTCATTTTAATAATAAACATAAAGCCCATACTGGCTAGAGAAGAGACCCCAGCCAAGCACAGATACACAAGACAGAGTCCGTGTCAGCCAAACCCAGCTGACATCATCCCAGGCCATGAGCAATAAAGTCCTATATGCCGCCACATTTTACCAATGCCTATTGTACAGCATTATTATTGTAGCAATAAGGAGTGAGACGTACACTTTTATAGATCCATTGGATATGAATATCTGGAATTTTATGTTAAGAAAGACTCCTATTCAGGCTAAGCAGAGAAGAGTATCTTCATGTATTGGTAGTATGTACCATGAGCCAATAAATAGGGAAAGACAACATACAGGAAATATATTTTCCATCTCTGAATGGCACTGAGCAACACAAATTGTTTGAGAGCAGATACAGGCCTAACCTCCCAATAAGACAATAAGAATTACAATGAAAATCAAATGTAGATATCTGTTTATTTCTTTGCAAACAGCTTTGCCTGGAGTCAGTTTTGAAAGATATCAATCATACACACCAGAATTTCACTGGTAACTAACTCCAGCATCTCTCTATCTACCTACCCCCACAAATAGAGAGAGAGCAGATAGATGGGTGGATGATGGGTAGACACCAATCATACTTTATACAGTAAATCTCTCCCTCCCTCCCCTCTGCCCTCCACCCCCAGGTATTGGTACCCAGGAGAGGCAGGCTGCCGGCCTCAAGATTACAGCCCTAAGTGTTTAACTTCCACTGGCCTTGCACACTTGTGCAGAAGAGCACAGGGATGCACCCCTGGGTGCTGTCTGAGCACCAGGCCAGCCTCAGAGGAGATGACAACCTTGGGGTGTTAAAGGCGCCTCACGTGCATGGTGGAAAAGACGAGAAGGGCCCCCAGACTGAGGAGAGAGGGCGGGCTAAAGTAATGGGAGAAAAGCTCCCAAAACACGATGGTGCCGGACCAGAAAGCCCTCTGCTTTGCCTGTGTCTGCAGATGACAAATCTGTGTCTGAGCAGCAGCCTTCGAGCAGCCCCATCACTAATAGAGCTGCTGCACACAGAGAGATGTCACCCAGGGTCTAAGGAGATAGTTAGCAAGAAAATCTATACGACCCTGGCGAAGTCACATGCAGAATATTGCTTCTCGTCTGGGCCACCTCATTACCGGGCCGAAGCAGACAAATTGGAGGGAGTTCAAAAGTGAACAAGAAAAAATTATTAGAAGAAATTGATCGAGGCAGAAAAGTGAAAGGAAATAAATGCATGCATACACACGTGGTGTGCTGGGTGTGTGCACGAGCGTGTGTGTGTGTGTGTGTGTGTATGTGTGTGTGTGTGCCAGGAGGGGCCAGGGCTGCAGATGTTCCATGTGTGCAGAGGAGGGGGTTGGGATAAGCATGAGGCTGGACTCAGGGCAGGGGCTGGAAGCTGAGGTAGGAAGGTGGGAGCAGGCTTGAGATTATCAACGGAGCTGGAGTACACAGGTTTATAACAGAGGGGCCTCCACTGTCAGCAGCCTGGAGTGGCTGGGGATTGGCTCCTAAACTGAGTGGGCCCTGGAGTGGCTCCTTGAAAAGGCTGCTCAGGGTGTGCCCTCGTGGAGGAGAAATTAGGGTCACCTCTGGCTGAGAGCAGGTCACATGCAGCCCAAGGAGCCGAGTTCACGTTCCAAGAGTGGGGGGAAGAACCAAGATGTACCAGTAAAATAAAAACAAAACAAAAATGATTTTTTTTAAAGGCTCCTCAGTTGAGACTAGATCTGGAGAGCACGGAGCTGTAGAAAATAGGCTGAACGGTTGGACAGCCCTGGATTTAAAGTCACCTGGTGCCGGATTCCACCTGTGTGATACTGAGCATGACCTTTAACCCCCCCCCCCCAGGCCCTCAGTATCCCCTGAGGATGTTCAGCATTTGAGGACGCACGCCAGTGGCGCTTACCTTCCTCAGAGCTGTGCTTGGCCTCACTGCTGCTGAAGTTGAAGGTCTAGTTTCTTTTTCTTTTCTTAAAGAGGAAGGAAGAGAGAGGAGGAAGAAGCGTTTTTGTCTATTTGTTCATTTTGGTTGTTCCACAACCCCCAGCCCCAGATGCAAACCTGAGTCCTTGGACTTGACGTGGTCCACACCTCCACGGCTGACTTAGTGCCTGAGCCACCAGGGTGCTCCAGGAAGGACTAATTTCAGTCCCACCCGGCCCGGAGTGAGGTGCCTGCTCTCTCGCATTCCTAGAGGCGCACTTCATGCCTTTCACCTTGTCTCTCTCCACTCAGGTCTTCTGTTCCTCAAGAGGCCCACGAGGCCCCCACACCACTCTCCAGGCCTGGCTGACCCCGGACTGCCCACCTCCCGGGGAGCGCTTTGCGTTGGGCCCTAGAATCCCATCCGAGGCCACCATTCAGGACACAGGCGCAGCATCTGTCCTCTCTGGGTCTCCGGAAGCCCTGCCCCTCAGATCTGGCTCAGTGCAGCGCACACTCCGCAACGGCCTCTGCTCGCTGGCGGCCGCTGCTCCTTTTCTCGGAGAAGGGCGCACCTGGTCCACCTGCTCGGGTTGGGATCCTCTTCTAAGTCAACTTCCTGTTCACGGCTTCTGAGGACCGCAGCTCCACGCCCGTGCCCTGCATGGTCCCTCCAGACCTGGAAGACCGCAGACACTGCGGTGCGTTCACATTTATTGCTTTCAGAGGCCGCTCTTGGGCTGCAAGCAGCATGATTGCTTCGGCCTGGAATGCAACAGCCCTGACCCGACCCTCCCCTGCCTCCACTGCCTCCATTCCTGGCTCACCACACACCGTGCTTGTGACCAGCCCTGCAGCCACAGCTCATCTCCATGGGTTCGGAACACGCCCTGTGCCCCGCACTTCCCGGCTTCAGCGCGTACTGTTCCCGCGGAATGTGCCGGGTCCATACGCGGAGCTGGCGTCCGTGGGCTCCCTCCCCCGGGTTCCCTCAGCTCTGTGCTTACACCCGAAGCATGCTTTCTCTCGTCCGAGAAGTCCGATGGAGCATCTGCGGGGTGCCAGGCAGGGACCACCCCATCTGGGGTGTGGACACGACGTCTCTCTCCTCGACGCAGCTGCGAACCCTGAGATGAGGAAGCGAGTCTCTTCATCTCTGGATCCTGGAATGGAGCCGGTCTCCCTTCATGGAAGCAAGAAAGAGGATCACACAATGCAGGAACTTTATGGAACCCTTGATGTGTCACGCTGGAGTGTCAGGGAATGAGCAGAGAAGGGTTTTAGCCAGAACTTGGAGAGCCTTTAATACCCCGCTCAGAAGCTCCATTTTCCTCCTCCAAGCATCAGGGTGCCCATCTCCACTGCTTTCCGGAGCCCAAAGGAGCCAGTTCCTCTCTGCATCTTTGCACATTCTGTTCCCTTTGACTGGAATGCTCCTCCCCTCTCCGCTCCCCTGGGTAAGTCCTCAGCAGGCCACAGGACTGGAGGAAACGTTACTTCTGCAGCAGACCCTTCCCAGCCCTGGCCCTGGATGAGCTCCAGTGCTCCCGTCCGATCCTGGCCTGCTCTTATGATTTGTCCCAGCTCTGTGCTTGATCTCTAAGACCCACTGAGACCAGTCCACCTTGTTTCCTTTAGGCTCTCCAGCCAATGCCTGGCCCGTGATAATGGGAGAAAGAAAAGGAAGGAAGCATGGAAAGAAGGGAGGAGTGGTCAGATCTGTGCTTTGAACACCATGGTAACTCTGGGGAGGATGGATTTCATGAAGGACCCAGAAACACGGTCCTGGTTAGAAGGCCTTTGCCGTGATCTCAGACAGATGTTGCCACATGAAACTCTCTCATCTTCTAGTCCAAGAGACTTTCCTCGCCATCCACTGTGATTCTGCATCGACGCACCAGGCATGGCAGCCACCTTGATTCAGGATTCCACCCATGCTCGCTAAACCTGTTACTGGTTGTTGGGGGGAGCCAGTGCCCCTGCTCTTGGGGAGCTCACAGTCTGACTGGGGAGACCCGCAAGTTCAGAATTACAAACTAGTTGATAAAGTCTTCTCCTCCCCGTGGCCCCACCATGAGGAAGACAATAATATCTCCCCCAGGTGCAGGATAAGGAAAGGCTTCTTGGAGGAAGGGATAAGACATAGAGGATGAGCAGGAGTTAACCGGGCAAGGGATAGGGGAGACGGTTCTCTGCAGGACATGCCCCGGGGGCAGTACAGCAGTAGGAGGCTGAATGGGACAGAGGAAAGTTGAGCTTGAAGGAAAAGGTGGGGGAGCTCCAGTGAAGAGAACTGAAGACAAGGGAAGGAGGCCTGGAGGCCATTGTCAGAAATCCAAACTGTCTCCTGAGAGCCACCAGCCACCAGGCTTGCACAGTCGAGGGTACAGTCTGGTCCCTATGCAGAGGGCCCAGGTGAGTGAAGGTGGGGCCTAAACCAGGGAGGCTTCAGCCATGGCCAGAAATGAGCTGAGCTTCCCGGCCCACTGTCCCACCTCTGGGCAGTGGAACAGGATTAGGAGAGACTGAGAATGGAGATGGAGTCTATGAACGCGTTACCTGTGAGTCGGGGACGGGAGGCATGCAGGTGAGGTGACAAGTTTCCAGGCGGGGAACTGGGGGAAAACATCCCTGACAGGCATGCTCAGTGGTTCCTTGGAGAGTCACTGAGACACAAGGTCTAACAAGTGCTTCCTGGTACTGAGTTGATCAAAGTTGGGGCAGTTGCTCAGAGACAGGATTTCAGACCAGGAGAGACTGTGAGAACCAGTGTTGCGCCTCACCCATGAGGACACTGTGTCCCAGAGAGGGAAAATGACTTTACCAGGCCACACAGCAAGACAGGCTGCACCCCAGGACCCCCAGTGTGCACACCAACCACAACCAGGTCCCACACCCTCAACTCACAGCCCAAGAAAGAGCTGGACTCCTGTCTGGGCACCATTTGGATTTCAGCTGACCTTCCTCTAACATCATAAGACAAAGGTCCTGCAGGAGGAGCACGGACAGCCGAAGGGAAGCAGGTTCCACCAGGAAGCCTGTCTGACGCACCACCGAACAGCACACTGCTGGAATCCATTGGCCTCCATTAGCTCCCATTACAGGAAGAGGCCAACCTCAGCCTTCAGGCTAATATCACCCATGGCCTGGTTTTATAAATAAAGTTTTATCGGAACGCGGCCCACCCTTCATGAGCGTTTGTATTATCTATGGCTGCTTTGGTGCCAGAGCTGAGTGTGTGTAATAGATGCTCATGGCCCAGGAAACCAAAAATATTTACTCTCTGGTCTTTAACAAAACTAGCTGGCTGAATCCCGGCCTATGAAAAAGATGGAGCTTTAAACCCACTCTGCTACTTGGCCAGCATCTAGACAAGCCCATAGTTGAAATGGAGTCAGATTATGGCGCCCCCTGGTGGTCAGGTCGTCGGGTTCATGGCCTCCGGCCAGACACATGTCTCCCAAGGACCCGGGTTCTCTGGGAGTCAACCACCAAGATGAACAATTAAATAAAATAAATACGAGTGCTTCTTCCTCCTCAATCCTGGCCTGTCTACTCACCTTCATTCCCGCCTGCACCTTTCCTTTTAAAAAATGGAGTCGAGCTAGAAGAGGGTGGGCCCTGGATCCCATTGGCCTGGAGTCCTTATCAAAGGGAATGATCTGCATCTCTGATGCTGGACAATGCCAGCGCTCCCCTCACAGGGCTGATGTGGAAATTCTGAAGACCTTCATTCAGCATCCAGCAGAGAGAGCACACACAAGCGAGAGAGGCAGACACAAAGAGAGACAGAGAGAGAGACGTAGAACAATTCATAAACGTGGCCTCCCAGGTCTCGCCATCCAGCTCTGAGTCAAAAGGCTCTCAGGGTTGCTGCTCTCTTTCTCTGTCTCCCTCCCTGAGCGGGACGCAGCCTCTTCGCCTGGGTCCCCACCCTCTCCTGACTGTGCCCATTATGAACAGGCGGCTCTCTGGCCACAAAAGGTGATACACAGCAGCCACGTTGCCAGCACGAGAAACGTGGTGTGCCAGCGTGTCCCGAAATTCTTTTGGAAGTTTGACAGGATTAAGAGGATTAATACATTACAGCATTATTACAGCATTTGCAAGGGATTTTCAAAAGACTTTACACCATGATCTATTTGTCCTCTTACATAAAACTTGCGTTAATAGGCTGATGGTGGTGAGGGGAAAAAGCTGTCTGTGGAATCAATAACCTTATTTTTTGGTAAACACATTTAGCAGGCTGAGCTGGTCATTAAGGCCCGCAGACCCTCCCAGTGTGCATCAACGAAATTACCCCTCGAAAATCCATTTGCCAATTAAGCCCAGGGCCTGTCTGCATCCTCCAGTCACCGATGGAGGGACACAGGACAGAGAGGGACCCGCCACCTCCCTGGCTCTCGCCTCAGCCCTGTGAGCCAGCACAGGCCTCCATCGCTGTCCCTGAGCCCCTGCTGCTGGTGGAGGGGAGGCTGCCGAGAGCCGGGTGGAGGGCGGCGGATGGGAGCTGTGCATTCTGGGTCCCAGGGCCCCTGGAGCCGCAGCCCGGCAGCAGGCTTGGATGGAGCTCAGCTCGGATCATTCCATGGGCCTGGACATCAGAGCTTTTGATTTAGTGCTGCCTCCCTCTGAGGACTGAGAAAGAATCCTCCTTTCTGTTGCCTCAAGAGCATGGCTCATGTCCCCTGTTGGGGCCATCCCTTTGCCAGGGCAGAAAAGAAGAAGGTAGCACCATGAAAAATGAAGCCCTTGGAGAGGCTGAGACGACTTTCATGGTGTTCTGGGTTTCATTTGCTTTGTTTCTCTAGGCTCCACAAGGCGGTGAAATCATTTGGCATTTTACTGTCTCTTTTTGGCTTATTTTCCTGAGCACACTACCTCGAAGACCCTCTAAGTCGTCACAAAAGGCAAGATGTCATCTTTTTTATGGCTTAGTAGTATTCCACTGAGTACTTGTCACAATGGCTCTATGCAGTCGTCCGTCGATGGGCGTTGGGTTGTTTCCAGGTCTTGGCTAACTTCAGGCGGAAGGGGTCAAGGTGACAGAGCTGCGTGTCGTGAGAATGCACCCTGGGCACCGCGTGAGGTTCATGTTGATGGAAGCGTGAATCTATGCTCTTAAAGTTTGTGTAGTATTGTAAGCAAATTTTAATTTGAAAATTTTAAACACTAATAGCTTCTGCTTCTGTGGCTCCTGCTGAGGCCCGGACACCATACCAGGCACCTCACAGACGCGTTCAACAACCCCAGCACCTGGGGGACAGGTTCTTAGATTGTTCCCATTTCGCAGTAGAAGACATTGAGAGGCAAAGAGAAGCGACACTCTTGCCCAAGGTCATACACTGTTGAGTAACAGAACTGGGACTTGAACGCGAGAATTTGACTCCAGAGTCCCACCGGAGGATAAGGCTCATACGGTGCACCAGGCATCCCAGGGACAAAGGTGCAAAGAGGTTGCCTCCCCCGCCTGAGCAGTTACTCAGCACCTGTTACTGTACCTAACCCTCACGGGACCCCTTGGACGTAGAGGTTACTACAGTGTTCTCATTTCTAATATACGGACGCTGAGGCTCAGAGAGACAAAGAAACAACTGGCCTGAAATCACATGACTGGCAAATGCTGGAGGTGAGTTTTAAACCCGCTCCTGTCTGACGTCAGAGATGCTCAAAGCACCGTGTCCTTCTGGCCTCAGGAACAGTTCCAGCCAGGGCTCGGACACGTCTCCTGCCGCAGGCTCTGCAGAAGAGGAGGAGACACCCCAGGGGAATGTCGAGCGGAAGGCAGAGCAGCCGGCTCGGCACAGACCAGGGCGCTGCACTCGTGGGGCCCGCGTGGGCTCCGGGATCTGGACAGCAGGCTTATTGTTCTGGTCGCCTTCGCTGTGTTCCCAACTTCCCTAGAGCCCCATGCAGAGTTAGATCTTCGTGGATCATTCACGATTTCCCACTTCTAGAAATGAGGAGGCCAGTGCTCGGACAGGTGAGGGGACCTGTCCAGAACCACGCACGCAGGATGCACTGAACCAAGACAAGGTTGTTCCTCTTCTTCCTTTGGTTGGTTTAACTCTTGTCACAGTCCTCCCTGTCCACCTGTCTCCCCTCGGTGCACACGCGCTCGCGCACACACACACACAGGCCGTGACCACATCAAACTAATTACTCTTCCAGAAGGCAATATATTCTCACTCTCAGGCCTTTGCAAAAGCAGTTGGCCCAACCGGGCCCACTCTTCCCCCAGGTGTGCTTCACCTGACTGATCCTGCTCATCTCTGGAGTCTCAAAATAGCTGCCACTGCCTTCAGGAAACCTTCCTTAGTCCTGGAAGTTGGGTTGGGTCGCAGCTCTCTTGGCTGTCGCAGCCCCCTGGGCTCTTCCCTCTGTGGACCCCCTGCATTACAGTTGCCTGCTTCCTCCAGAAAGGGCCCCTAGAACTGGGTCTGTGAGTGTCCTACATCTGCCCGCCCAGGCCTGGCTTTGCGCCTTATTAATCAGGTGCTGAGTGAATGAACAGTCCAACATTTCACAAGCTCATATACCCACATGCAGTGAGGGCTCCTGATCGGAATATCAAAGTTAGTTTTTGCTTTTAATATTAATTATGTTGGTTATCTACTAGCAGGTAACAAATTATCCTGAAACTTGGTATCCTCAAGCAGCAACAAACATTTTTATTGCCTTGCAGTTTTTGTGGCTCAGGAATCCGAGAGCAGCTTGGCTGGGTAGTTAGTTCTGGCTTGAGGACTCTCATGAGGGGACAGCGAGATGCTGGCTGGGACTGCAGTCAATCAGAAGGCTTGACTGGGGCTGGAGGACCCGCTTCCAAGGTGGTGCCTCACATGGTTATAGGCAGGTGACCTCCGTCTCTCCTGATGGGGGCTTGTTCACCCGGCTGCCTGAATATTCTCACTACACGGCGCTGGCTATTCCCGAGAGCAAAGATCTGCACTATCACTTCTGCCACGTTCTCATGGTTAGAATCAAGTCTTTGAATCGAGCCCATACTCAAGGCGAAGGAAACTAGGTTCCCCCTAAAGAGAGGAAGGAAGGAAGGAAGGAAGGAAGGAAGGAAGGAAGGAAGGAAGGAAGGAAGGAAGGAAGGGAGATGGGAAGAGGGGAGGGGAGAGGAGGGGAGGGAGGGGAAAGGAGGAGAGGGAAGGGGAGGAGAAGTCATTTGAAGGAAGAAGCATCTTTATTTACTTATTTATTTTGGTTTTTCACCCTGGCCCCTGGTCACAGACACCAGATCCTTGGGTTTTACATGGTCTGCACACCAGCCTAAGTCCCAAGAGAGCACCTCACCAGAAAGAAGTTTTAACAGAGTCTGGATTTCAGAGCACAAAACCTAAATCACTAGAAAGATAATAACCCTCATTCCTTCCCCTCACCAACGCTTCCCCTTGCTGGGAAGAGCAGAAACTAAGTTGTCGACCCCGAAAGAGAGAGGAACTCCCCAGAACTAAATGGGGACCCAGGCGAGGCTGTGGATTCTTCACCTCCAAGTTTCAACTCCCAAGTGCGCAGGAGCCCCGTCCCGGCTCGTACACCAGGCCCCTGATGGGGCCACGGAGTGTCCCGGAAGGGGCTGCCAGGGACAGGGTGAGGTCTGAGCGGCAGCAGTGCAGACAGCAAGGCCACAGCAAGACCACAGCAAACCTGCCCTAGAGGCCGCCAGACGTCCTCATTTCTCGACATCCGGGGCCCGCCCCACCCCACTCGCTGCAACACGTCCAGTAGGAAGGAGAGGCGGGCCCAGGCGGCTGGCTTGTGTGAAGTTCTCTCACAGAGAACAGATGCAATTTACTTCAGAGAAAATATGGTGCCTGAGCACCTTGATCTTGGGTCCTAAGCTCTTTGAAATTCAGACAGCATTTTAATGAAACAAAGAACAACACAAAGATAGGATGAGAAGAGGAGGAAAAGAACTATTAACTCAAGTCCTATTGCGTGTGCAGCTAACAGAGATATGCAGCCTCATTTAGTCCTCCTGGGCCTTTTGCCAATCCAGCCCGGGTCTTGAACCCAGGTCCACGGCTTTCATAGCCTGCACCTTAGCTGCCTGAGCCACAGAAAGGGGCTGTCCTTGTGATTCATCGTCCCATTTTACAGTTGGAGAAGGGACTGGAGATTGATCACACTTCTCTGTCTGCAGCTGTGACCTCTTCCCCACAGCTCTGCAGTGAGGTGCTGTTTCCCATAAATAACCAGTAAGGAACCCGACAAGGTGAACAGGGAACCCAGGACCACGCCGTGAGGGAGGGAATAGGCTGCTGCCCACTATGCTGGGCTGCCCCTCCCTACTGAGGAAGACTCGACAAACAGCCTCTGTTAGCACGTCACCATCTTGCCTTGAAAGAAAGAGCACTGTCCCCCCGCCCAAGTGTGTCCACCGCTGTCGCGTCTGCAGCCCCTTGCAGCTCCTGAGGCATGTTGGGGACACAGGGAGGTGACAGAGGAGAACGGGCACCTCACAGAGACAGCAGAGAGCCACTGTCAGCTCTGAGAAGTGAGTCGGTGGTAATTTGACGGGATTAAGGGGATTAATACATGAATACATTATTAGCGCTTTCATAGGAGATTTTCGAAGCGTTGAGGACTGTGAGTCCTCTGTCCTGTTACATAAACCGGCATAATTGCCTTAATTGGCCCGCTGTTACTGATGGAAGGAGACAGGAGCAGACCTGCCTATCTTAGAACCTGTCGTTCACATCTGGCCACAGCTTCCACCCCGAACCAGGAAGACTCGGGGACTCAGACATCCCTTTCTGCGGGAGGTGCCTTGGGTGCAAGGGCGCTGGTATCATGGCAGAGAGCAAAAGGTACCCAAGCGTGGATTCCAGACCCAGCAGCCCTGCTCCCTGGCCAGGGACCCCACCTCCTGGGCCTCGGTTTCCACGTCAACCGACGTAGATGGTCACTTCATCCACACCACAGTGTGGCTGGGGTCATGCAGGGAGTGGACGCTCAAATGTGTTTTGTCCGTGGGACCCGTGCTGGTGGGAGGGAGAGTTGCCATTTGGGGGGGTGGGTGGAGTTGGGGACTTTGTCTCTTGCATGTATCTGTTGGAGAGTAGGTGGCAGGAGCAGGCAGGCTCAGAGATGTCCCTGGGGACAGGAAACCCAGTGAGCAGAGGGTGGTGGGCGGCCAGTTGTGAAGAATACCAGCAGGTTCCACCTCCCCCTCAGTCTCCCTCCCAGGAGCTGAGGAGCAGGTCACACAGGAAGTCACCCAGCAACTGTGGATTCAAGTTCCTTGAAGTTTAATTGTCTTTGCTAGTTAAGTGCCTGGGTTGGACCCCCTAGAGGAGGTGTGTCTGCAGCTTCTTGGATGAGAATAATAATAGAATCCCAGAGTCACAGCTTCAGAAGGGCCCAGGAAGGCCTTTTCAGAGAAATAAACAAATAAAATACGCTTTCGCTTCCTCTTCACAAATCTAGGCAGGGAGCAGGAAAGATGGCACCGATGGCCCCAGTTTTGTTTCTGGAAGGGGGTGACCTGGGTGGACTGGGACTTTGGGATCATCACACCGATTGAGATGTCAGGATGGATTACAAGGAGCAGGTGTGGCTAAGAGACAAGGTTGGAGCTGGAGGAAGCCACTCTGGGAGACACCGTGGGGCCTGTAGGAGGCAGGGATAAGAGCCAGGGGACAAAGAGGGGTGATTTTTTTTTGTTCATGATGAAGCTGGAATCACCTAGACTTGGGAACCAGTGCAGGAAGGATGAGGAAGAGAAATAAGGTACTGTGGACGGGTATTTGTCTTTCCCCCTTCTGGGCAGAGTCCGATCGCATATTCCTTCCCCTTTGTGGCTGGGGGAACCCCTGTGACTAGCTCTGTCCCAGGACTTAGGAGTGGAAGTGCCACATGTCACTTCTGGGCTGACACCCAGAAATCAGAGACCCTCCAGAGACCTCCTTTCTCTCTGGCCCAGCCACTGCAAACTTCCCAGTGATGACTTCCATTGGTCCAGGACCCCGCGTCACCAGAGTGAACACAGCACCAACAGGACAGGAAGCATGAGTGAGAAATAAACCCTGTTTGTTTAAGCCACTCACAGGTGAGGGTTATTTGTTAGCAGACTCAACCTTGCCTATCGGGCTAATATAGAAAAAGTAAACTTTCTGGTCCAAGACCAGTGAACCCCATCAGGACTTTAACATCCTATTAAAAAAGTAAGCCCTGGGTTCCATCAAGAGCGCTTTGCTTTAAGCCAGACTCACTGCCTCCAAACTTGAAAAGCAAGGAGACTTTGGAGAGTCTGCCTCGAACATCGGTGCAGATAACGTGTGCCGTTTGGTCCAGACGCCGGGAGACGGGAGCCTGGCGAGTGTTTTACATACATTAGTCACAGTGCAAATGTTCCTGGACGTTGGCCATTGGAACTGGCCTCCCATTTTAGCACACGCATCTGGACCAGACAGATAGAAAACCAGCTGTAATGAGTTTGCCCCTTGTCCATGACATTTGTGCTTTGTAAGAGGAGAAACGAGAAAAAATGAAAATCCCAACGTCTGTTTGCTTTCAGCACAGTCAGGATGCGAGGTCTGGGAGCCCTGACTTGATTTAAACTGAGCTTCCCAACGAAGTCCGGGGAAGTCTGGGATGAATCAGGGGCTTTTCAGAATTCTTTGTGTTGTTATCCAAATTTGCATTTTCCCCTCTTCCCACAGATGCATTGCCTGGTCTGAGTGAGTATCATTATCAGAAAGCAAACTCATGGTACCTGAGTCCCACTGTGTGCAAACATTCAGTTAGCCCCTCCATACGTTATCGCCTTCAATCCTCATTAACTTTTTGTTATTATGGAGTGAATATATTAACTATTTGTGGTAAAGGCATTTGGAGATGTTACCTAGTAGAAAATACTAATATGGAAAACAATGCCTTTTTAGGAACCTGGGCTGCCAGTGTACAAATGCATGCTTCCTCTCCTCTACCATGCTGCCTTGAATCATGATTCAAGTTATGTCCTGAAAAATTAAATGGAGCCCACTAATTCCTATTTTTTTCAGAAGAGTAGGGTGGTATGATGGAAAGAGCACAGGCTATAGAATCAGTTGGACCTGATTCAATGGGTTCAAATTCTAGGACCCCTACTTAGTGATTTTAGAAGTTATGACACCCTTTTAGGAGCTTCTTATTCACAAAATGGAGGAGGAACTAAAGGGAAGTGTGATGTGATCACCATGATCAGTGATCATAATGGAGTGAAGACATAAACAATCAGAATGATTTCAGAGAGTGGTAAGGACTCTTCGGGAGGGAAACCGTGATGATGGGATAGAGGCGGAATGATGGGGACTAGAGCATTGGGGTCAGCTGTGACTGGCTGGTCAGGGAAGGGCTCACAGAAGAAGGTGTTTGTGATTCATAAGATTTGATTGGCAAGAGAAAGATAAAATGAGAAGATCCGGAGATAGAGAAATCCAAGAAGAGCGTGTAGCAGATATGAATGCCTTTGGGCAGGAACATAGCTGGTGTGTTTGAGGAGTAGAAAGAAGAAAAAAAAAAAAAAAAAGACCAATATGAGGGGGATAGAGTGAGCAAGGGAAGATGTGGGGAGAGAGTTACAGAAGAAAACTGGGGAGCACAGTTCTCCATGGCAATTCAGGAAAACTCAGAACAGGCACTCACCAACGAAACAGAAACGCGAGTGATAATACTTCAACCAGCAGACTTGGTGAGTCTGTATAAGTCACCTGTGACCAAGGCTGCATTTCTTACATTAATGTCAGCTGCTGTAACAAATGAGCCCTTTCCACCATGCAGCAGCCCCCTGTAGGGGTTCCGGGTGGGCGGGCATCGCTCTGACACACTGACGCACCAACCCATGCTCCTTCCCTCCCCAAGGGCCTCGGGGGTCTTCTGCTCCGACTTATATAAGAGGAAAACACGCGTGTGCAGGGGCAGATTCTCTTCTTAAACACCTTCATCCAGAAGTGACCGCATCACCTGCGCTCACAATCCAACGGGCAGAACAGCCTCCATGTTCCCAGAGAGACGCAAAGACTGATGGGAAATGGAGTTGGATGGGCAAACTGGGCAGTTGTCTCCCAGAAACAGCCCTAAAGTAGGAAGAAGAGCACATTCTCGCCAACAGCTAGGTGTTTCTGCTAAAGATAGCAAAGGAAGAGAGTGTTATCTGGCCCACCCGTGTCTCTAGAGGCGTGTATAAAGTTGGCCTACATGAAGACATGGACACCCATTGCCCGCCCTGTCTGGAGGCCCTGGACTGGACCTCCGCACGTCATGTGCTCCTTTGGGTTTAAGAGAGAGCCTCTTCCCCAGGTCACCAGACCTAGGAGCTGGTCTGACTCTCTGCAAGTGACCTTAAGTCCGTCACTAGAACTTTGCCTTTTCTGAGTCTCAGCCTCTTGATCTGGAGAGAAAAAGTGATAACAATTGAATCTCATAAGGATTTTTCACCCAGGAACACTCTGGTTTCCATGCTGAGGGAGGTTGTTCCCTATCATCTGGATAACTGGGCATATGAGGTTGGTTTTGCAGCTACCTGTGACAGGTAGGCTGACCATGCATACTGCTTTTAACAGGACAGAACTGTTCCTTTCATATTTCCTGACTATCTCATTGTTTTAATATAAATGTCAACTTTGTCCCATTTTTAATAAACCAGAGCCATCTTTAATGTGAGATAAAAGGGGCAGGTGAGTTGCACCAGGCTCAGTCTGTTGATGGGGCTCAAAAGCAGCTGCCCCTTCTGTCCTTTATTAAAGACGACGTTTGCTGGTGCTGACCGCAGTGGCCTTGGCTGCTACAGCTGTTCCCGCCCCCTGTGAAGAGACAGGAACCACAGATGATTCCCCCCCACACCTCACACACCTATTTCTTCAAAGGGAGCAGAACACCACAGTGTGGTCCAGTCACGGGTAAGTACTATCAGGGTTTTCTCCAGCACTATTATACCTGACACTGTGGAGGTTATCTCTGGCCCCATGGGGGTTATCTCTGGCACTTTGGGAATTATTGGGTATTTCTGGCACTGGGGTAGTTAAAACAGCATGTGTTTCAGGCTAAACATTTAGAGCAGGACTTTTAGGGGCACCAATTTGGTGTTCACCTAACATGCCAAAATTCCATCACCACACCTGACCATTTGTATGAAGTCCTGCCAGACCACATGTCATTATTATGCGATTGCTGATTGGCATCGTGTAGTACTTACTTGTTGCTGGGCTGGCTTCTCTGCTGCTGCTAGGATTGTTTAGCCTCCTTCCCTCCCCTTAGTCACCAGCACATAAACCCCTCACCCCATCCTGGTTTTGCCATTCCATTGCCCCATTTCTATCAAGGAAAAATGGTCAACCTAGTGAAAAGGCCATGTGGTTTCAGATTAGAGGGAGAAACAGAGATTCCATGGTGCCCCCTGCTTGTCCCTCCAATGGCCTTGTCACTGCTGCCCAATGGGAGGGGAACCCTTCTACCCTGAAGCACTTGCTACCAATTACTTGTGTCTAATTAGAATGGTGATGCATTCACAAAACCCATGCCCCTCCACTGAATAGACTCAGGAGTGGAGTGCGTACAGAGAATTCCTGGGAAGAGAATGAGAGGGAACAAGATAAATAGTCAGAGGGACCGAGGTAAGAAGAGACAGACAGGCAGGCAGACAGACATTCAGAGTTCAAAGTGAAAAGAACAAGTCTGGCAGAAAGTCCGAGGTAGAGCCGGGGAGGAAGATAAAAAAGATGGTGAACCAGGAGCAGAGACAGACGGACAGAATGCCCAGCCAGGGCACACGCAGGAACTTCCCACACCCAGAGGCAAGATAGAGACACAGAGGCACCAACCAAGACACAGGCGTAGGGAGAGACAGATGGCCGCAGGTTCCAGGGAGGCACAGTCCAATCAAGCCCATTGAAATGGATGCTGGCAAGTTCAGGAGGCAGCAAAGCGTGGGATCGGGAGGAGGCGGCGGGAGGGAAGGCCAAGCTGGGTGAGCTGCTGCCAGGGACAGGGCTGGCGCGGCTGCTGATGAGATCCCAGCAGCAAGGCCTCCACAGGAGGAGCCCTCCGCCCGCCCTCCCGCCACAATTGGACTCACCTGACAGTGGAATGAGTAATGAGTTCATTAAAACCTCCAGTACCCGTTCTGAAAGAAGATGAATGTGGCAGAGAAAGACTAGCACACGTGCCTGCGTGGGGTGCTGTCCACAGCGCTCCACTTAAAGAGCACAGGTCACCTTCCGCTTAGAGACCACCCATGGCTCCACTCACCCTCAAGGCAGGTCCAACACCGGGGCCTGGCATTCAGGCCTTTCACAAGCAGGTCACAGCTGACCTCTAAGACCTCGTTTTACCACATCTCTCCTACCAGGAGAGTTTCCAACCCGTGTCAACCTTCCGACAACATCATGGCTTTTTCATGAGGTTGTACCTTCCCGTGGGAGATCCACTCCCTCACCTCCTCACAGATGTCCAAGTGGTAAGCTGTTAGTCTCCCTTTGAGACTTGTTCCAGGGTTGTCTCCTCCGTAAGGCTTCCTGTGGCCCACACTCGCTCTTGACACTGTGTACCAAGAGGTCCTGTGACAGAAGGTATCGTTGTGAATATCATTTCCATGTCTGACTGCCCTGCTGATGCCAAGTCCTCTCATATCCTCCATCTCTGCATCTCCTCCATCTCTGCATCTCCTCCATCTCTGCATCTCCTCCATCTCGTATCTCCTCCATCTCCGCATCTCCTCCATCTCGTATCTCCTCCATCTCTGTCTCTCCTCCATCTCTGCGTCTCCTCCGTCTCTGTGTCTCCTCCATCTCTGCATCTCCTTCGTCTCTGCTTCTCGTCCATCTCTGTATCTCCTTCATCACTGTATATCCTTTTCTGTATCTCCTTCATTTCTTTTTCTCCTTCTTCTCTGTACCCAGGGGTCACCCAGAGCACAAGGAAGTTAAGAGCAGGATTTTAGCATCAGGGGACCCCAGATTTCAAATCCCAGGTTACACCACATCCTAGAGGCTTAAACCCTGAGCCAGCCTCCTCTCCGAGTCTTGGTTTGGTAGGACTATGATAAGGATTAATTCTACTCCAAGGAGAATAAGATACAATGGTTGGTTGGTGAAGTTTTAAAAAATATGCAGTCTTACAAGCTGACCCCAGATTTGAGGAGGCTCAGGGGACCCTGATCTGTCTGATTTATGAATGTGGGTCAATGAGCCCCATTCCCACTTCTGATTTGGCACATGACTTGCCATGTGACCTTGTACCAGTGACCAACCTCTCCAACTGGTTTCTTCATGTGGAAACTGAGGCTAAGAGCCTCACTTACATCATAGGGTTGTTGTGAGGATTTAAGAAGGGGTAGGTTTAAAAGATAAAGTGTCTGAAGACAATGCCTGGGACAAAGCAGATTCTTAGTATGTGAAGGTGAATTTTGGTAAAACCTTGATGAATGTTAAGATACAACGACACCGGAAGGCACGTCTGGAGTGTTCGGGGCCACAGGAGCACAGAAATACTTTGTATTAGTAAAGGAGAGGCTGCTCTTCCTCTGTTTTGTCTTCCTTCCTTCTTCCTTCTACTATTCCTTCCTTCCTCTCTACTATTTTGGAGTTGAACCCGCAAGTTATGTGATGGTTTCTTTTTTTCCTATTTTGAAAATGATAGCATTTGACTGGTTAATTGGTTGACTGATTGGCTATGTAGTTGGTTGGTTGGTTGGTTGGTTGGTTGGTTGGTTGGTTGGTTGTCTGGCTAGTTAGCTGGTGGATGAGTTGTATGGCTGGTCGGTTGGCTGGCCGACTGGTTAGCATGCGCACTGGGCAGTCAGTGGATGGGTTGGATGGGAGACAGGCAGGAGAAGAGGAGACAGGATCCAGAGAGCCAGTGTGAAGAGCAGAAGCCACATAAGGTTAGAGGGACCAGAGGAAGTCTCCGGACGCAGGGAGTCACAGTTTTTAAGGACAGGAATGGATGTAATACCTTTTACTGCTTGTCTTACCACCACGTAAGCCATCTCAGTGACCACAAACCTATATATAGTCCACCTCGTGCTCAGGGGTGGATTTTTGTGGAAACTGATGAATCTGAATTCCATATCTTGGAAGAGACAATGTACAGGAGAAAGACCATTCAAAAGAGAATGGATTCAGTGTAAAGAGAGGCTAAGAACGAGAGACGCCCTAGAGAACATGCACATGCCCGCAGACATGCACGCACACACACAGGCACGCACGTACTGCCCCAGATGTGCACAGAAACCCTGGTGGGGTTGGATATTCCCCAGTTCGCCAGGCTGATCTTATTGTATCTAGTTCCTAAGGAGCAGGATAAGCTCAGCTGAACCTTGGGTTGAACAGTATTTAAACCTCATGGTATAGAAACTATGCCTCGTAGGAAGCAAGACTTGAGTCTAAACCACAGGAAAAGCTGGGAGTCCACTTCATGGGGTGAGCTGGCCACACCGATGTCTGGTCACCCCTCCCCTGCCTCTCCAGCCAGCAGTCCTTGTGCTTCAGGGCCCGGAGCCGCCACCTCCTCAGGGCCCCAGCACATTGTTGCACGGCTTGGGCAGAAAGGAGGCCGGAAAGTTTCTTTGTCTGGGATGAAAACCCAGATTTCTGTGACTTCCGCTCACTGATCTTCCAAGGATGCTGTCAGTTCTCACTTTGGGGCTTTTCTTGGTGTTTCAGGTTTTGCTTTTTTTTATGTCACAAGACTCATTGAAACAGTTTTTTTCCAGCTGTGTAATCTTCCCCTGTCATTTCTGCAGGCTTTTAGCAGGTCCTGCTGGCATCTTTCAAGTTTGTCTCTAAGTCTAAATATATTAAAGAGAAAGAAAAAACAAATAGGGAAAAGGGGAAATATTTGGTGTCCGACAAAGCTGCCTGTGATATTTTTCTACCTTATAGAGCAGCCGGCACGCTTTTACCCTGACACCTTCTCTTCTTTTTCTCAGGAAGAAAAAAGCTCCCAGGACAGAGACAAAATGGAAAGCAGTCAGGACCCAGTGAAGGAGGCCTGGGTTCTGGTCACAGAATGGAAGGGTGTCCACTAACAAGCAGTTCAACATAGAGGTTACAGGAGAAGCAGCCAGACCCCAGAAGCCTGTGTTCAAAGCCTGCCCCTCACTTTCCTGGGGGGACCCAGAGATACACAGATGAGGTGGCTGACGTGGCCCCAGCTCAGCTTCACATCTCTGAAGTAGAATTGTGCGGGCTCCTTCCCCCTGGAAGAGGAGCCGTGGCGGTTTAATGAGGCCCTGAGCACTCGAGTAAGTGCACGATCCATGCCCGCTGCTCATCTAGCTCGTACCTGGAGGAAGCGTGTCTCCGGCACGGGTGGTCACCACCTAAGATCCGATCGCAAGGTCAGCTGTGTCTGACTCCCTGCGTGACTCCAGCACATCCCTTCCTCTCTGAGCCTGTTTCCACATCAGTCAAGCAGGAATGAAGACTCAGCCCTGCAGCACTCATATGAATATTAGAGATGGCCTAGAGCAGGTGCCTGACTCGTAGAAGGGACGCCACATAAATCTGCAAGGAGATTTGAATGACTTAAAGTTAGCCACCTTGGTGCTGTGAGCCTCAGTGTCCTCCTTCATGAAATGGGATGTCACATGTCGGCCCAGGGTGAGAGTGTGGAAAGAAACACCTCTGTGAAAAGCACGGCCCCAGGGCTCCGACAAGACGCTGCCACAAACCCTCCTCTCCCGTCATCTGGACACATATGGTGGAGTCATTCAGTCCAACTAGCTTTCACATTTCCCAGGTCCAAGTTCAAGAGATGAGACCCACAGGGCCCAGTAGGAGAATTATGAACCTTCCTTGTGTATGAAGGTCTTTGCATATGAAGGACACAGAAATACATAGGTGTGTGCATCTGTATTGTGTGTGGGAGAAAGAGACAGACAGAGAGAGAGACAGAGAGAAAGGTGGGAGAAAGAGAGAAAGACAGAGAGGGGAGAAAGATAGACAGACAGA
>RJWH01004871.1:0-93272 GCA_004363575.1 Solenodon paradoxus | reverse complement strand
GGGGGTCCTGACCCTCCTACGCAAAACCCTGACCTCTTGTTCTGGGTCGTGCTGACACGTTTGTCTTCGGGGCTTTTGTTCTTTTGCAGTGTTGCACTTCTTTGCTTTTTGCATTTTTTAGTCATCAAACTCACCAGAAGTGTGAAATCTGAGCGTGTAAGATCAGATCACGCAGGAAGATGGTTGAAGACGATAATGTATCTATGTTCAGAGCTATTTTGTGTCGTTTTTGGTTTTTGTTAATGAAGATGGACAACCAGACCGTCAACCAGTTCTCTCTTTTCCAGGGAAATTGTCTTATGGTCAATTAAATAGGTGGCGAAATCACCTGTGCCCAAACCCTCAGATACGTCATTCCAGGTCTTCCAAGTGGTGCAAAGCTGAATCTGGAGGGTGGTGGCTGGCCCTCGGGGGAGATGCTCTCGTGAAGAGAAATCCTCTCTTTCTGTCTAAATGATCGGAAATGAATGGGGGTTATTCATAATAACGAAGAATAAAATGTCATTAAATTAAATAAAAACTTGTAATATGTGCAACCGGATGGCTGCACTCTCTCTGACGGTTGGGAAGACACAATTCTAAGTGAAAATTTAAGACGAGAGCATGAAGGCTTGAGGGAGGCAGTGCATTCATTGGCTTTAGATTCACGCGTTTGTCTTTTACTGGATCACTTTTTGCCAGAAACATGTTTTGCTTTGTTAACTTGAGAATGAAACTAAGGTAGAAGAGAGACCAAAGAGCCCACCTTTTTAAGAAGAAAGGAGGACGGGAGAAATGAGGGTGCTTCTGGATTGCATGCAGAGGAAAGCAGTTTCACTGACAGTCATAGAAACCTGGAGCCCAGTGTGCCAAGTTACAGGTGCACGGTGCAGGCATGGCCTTGACTGCAAATCTATCAAAGTTTTGCGGGGTGGGACCGCATGAATCCCATAACCACAGGATCCCAGGCTGTCTCCAGCACCACCAGGCGACCCCATCTGACACCTGCCATCTCCTCCTGAGCAGTGGTCCTGTGTGCTCTGAGGTCACGGGGTGAGCAGGAGAGCCTTCCCAGGCAGGAGCTGCTCCAGAATTAGGACCATCCCAATGGCAGCCTCAGAGACAGAGCTCCTGTATGATGGGTAACTGGTGCCCTCCGTTAGATAATTTGCATTGCATCTTTATTAAGAGAGAAGTAATTGGGTGGTAGAATTTTATTGTCTTAGGAAACAAGTATGCATATTTACCTGATGCTTTGTCTGGGGCCAAAAGCTTGGTAACCAGTTTCTGACAGCTTTGTTAATCATAATTCTGGACTTAGGGTGAACTAGTTTAATCTTCCCGGGATTTCCTGCCTTCTTGAATACTTTCTCTCCTGAGGAAATGACACAAAATTGATGACCGTGTTGCCTTCACCTGCCACAGAAAATAGTGTGATTTTTGACCATTTTTAATATGCCTTTAGTTTATTTTTTGAATTATTTTTCTTCCTGAATATAAACACACTGATTTTTTATGCTAGGAAATGTACATAAAACAATTATGAAAAGAAAAATGAACCTTAATCTCCAGCAGTACCATTGTTTACTTTGGGTTTCTGCATATACCTATTTATATCTTGCTACATGTTTGAGGATATAATAATAGTGACAATTTAGCTATTATTGATCAAAAGATGGGCCTTGCTAAGCACCAGGTCACATGCACATTGATACCTGTGCTCTCCAGTTCACGACAATGAAGACATGGAAACAACCTAAATGCCCATCAGCATATGACTGGATGCCCAATCGAATTCCACGCAGCTACTAGAACGAACAAACAAACAGAAATTGTGCTCTTTGCAACAATCTGAATGGAGATGGAAAGGGTCACGTCAAATGAAATAAGTCTGAAAGAAGTAGAAATATGGGATGGTTTTCCTCATAGGCTGAATATAAGGAAATGAAACCAATCAACAGATAAATCACTGAGAAAACTCACGGGACACAGCTGCGGCTGCGGGGTTGGGGGGCCAGCTGGGGTCGGGGGGAGTGAAGAAAAGAAGAGGGAACAAGTCACACTGGACTCTGGGGGCAGGTGTGGTATGAAATAGAGACTGAGATGCAGTTTCAGTATCCAAAAATGTAGCTTTGTGAACAAAAGAAGCAATAAATATTGCTATTCACACACATACATGTATATGGTCTCTATTCACTGAAAGGAATTAGGAAATAGAAAGCTCAGGGCTGTAAGGTAACATGCCTGGAACAGCCCAGATTCCCACCCAGGTCTGTGCCTCTTCTTTGGACATACTGCGACAGCCTGTGGTCATTGCTGTCAGGCTCTGTTTCTCACCGAACAGTATAGCAGCCATCAATCTCGAAGCTGGTGGACTCATAGGATTTCAGACTTGGTTGGGGAGGAAAGTACTAGAATTTACCTCCTGCCCAGTCCCATGTTAGAATGTGTGTGTAATGACCAGAGCACACGGACATGCAATACCAAGCACGTGTGACCTGGTGTGTGGCCTGATTTCCAGTCATGCAAGCTGTTGAGCTTGCAGGTCAAGTATTCCTTTGCCATTGAAGAAAGTAAATGATTAGTAGCTCAGTCTTGCAGCCCAGAGGCCCACTGTTTTCCCTCCACTCTGAGAGGGTCTGAGCTGGGTGGTACTCTGAGATTAAGGGAAGGAGAAAGGGCTCTGGAGTAAGTGCAGTATCGGTTTCGATCCACAGACTTTGATAGTGACAGCTACCTTGGACTCTTCCACTAGGCAGGGGTGACTCCTTCCAGAAGCTAAGCCCATCGTCCTGCTGTGAACATGATGACACAGGATGTGATTCCCTTCAAAGAAGGGCTCAAAGCCCAGCTTGGGGTGCTGCTGGCACTCAGCCTCCAGCTGTCAGCCCTTGGGGACCGTCCCTACAGAGTCACCTTGTCCAGGGTGCCACCGTGGGGCGGCTCACACCCAATGACATCTCTAGACACTGCCAGGCCTCACCATGTCTGTCCAGCTGAGGACCACCCAGCGCAGTGCCTCGGGACCCCTCTCAGCTGGATGCCGTCTCTGCCCTGACCTGCCTCCTGCCCCTCTGTCCGCAGCTGCTGATCCCAGTCAGCTTCCCGAATAAACACCCTCGTGTCAGAGTCTGTCTCAAGTTTGCCTCCTGGGACCCCAGCTGTGACAGCCTTCTGTTGCAAAATTGTTTAAAGGAAGGGGAAGGAGGAAGTTCAAAGACAAACACAAATGTTTAATTTATAAACATCAATAAATTACATTGAATGACTATATTAAATTCCATAGAAGTTATCTTTATAAAAATGTATTCAACATATAGTATGCTTATACAGATGCTTAGTGCATACACACAGATATTTAAATATGTAGATATATATATATATATATATTATATCACTCACACACACGTTTAGCTAGGTATTTACTCTCTCATCTAATGCCTAAGAGACTTGCCTTGTAGCTGGTAAGCAAACAAGCAAAACCACTTAAAATAGAAAATCATTCTATGTGTGCACACACGTGCACAAATACAGACATGCATATACACGTGCACATATGTACGTGTACATACATATAATTTTATTCTGGCTCGAGGGCTCTGGACATCCATGTACATGGTGCTCATGCTGAGTTCCCGTCCGAAACGCACACATCACCTAAATGTACCAGAGTGTGTGGATTCAAAGTGATGTGAGAACTTGAAGACATTTGTGTTCACACAATGGGAAAGAGCCTTTACTCTTTCCTCCTAATTGGGGAAGGGTATATGAGGGGCAGGTCCAAGGAAGCCACGGGGTTCCAAACAGATGTCTCGTCAATCATCAGCCAGGCCATTGGCAGGTAGAAGGGCCACTCATGTCAGCACACACAGCTGTTTTCCACACACTGCTGTCGTCACTGGGACAATGCCATTCACTCTGAAATCATAGTGGCTTTGCTCATCAGACATGTTCCCAATAGGCAGATTGAAAGAACAATCACCATCTAGGGCAAGGCCGCAGAATATTGCTTTTCTTTGCATTCAAAAGGGCTCTTTACAAATACTTAAGAATTCCAGACAAAGGCCAGATCCCTGCCTTCTTCCCAAGTTGGGGAGTGTGTCTTTTGCGGGTGCACAGGATACTTTTAGGGACACATGAACACTTTTTTACTTAAATGTGTTAGATTTCATGTGTGACATTAACATGCGGTTCATTGTTTGCTTGTTTGTTAGTACTCAAATGGAAAGATAGGTCGATGCAAAGAAAAAGCCATAGGTCCCTGGCTTTGCAGCTTGGAGGGATGTGTTAACTGCAGTGAAGGCTTCTTTCAACCTGACACTGTTGAGTGAGGCAGTCAGGACACCCATGAAGGAAGAATGGGGAAAATGCATCCATTACTAACCCCTGGGTGTGGGGTCTCCTGTGCACATGTGTCCCTGTGAGGTGGGTACACTGACAGGGACTCAGCAGGTCCCTGGTCCCAGGATTCCTGCAGTCTCGTCAAGGAGGCCACCACGAAGCCATAAAGAAAAGCTCTGGGATGTTTCTGACAATTATTCATCTCCCCACAAACTGTCCCCTGAGTGTCCCTCAGCACCTGAGCCAAGATCTAATGCTCCCGCAGCCCAGACGGGCTTGGAACTTGAGAGCTGGGAGCTGTCCGTCACGTGGGAGCAAGCGATACATTCACTAGTCCCGTAGCAGGGCCACGGTCCTGCAGGGAACACAGCAGAAAAACGTCTCTCTCCCAGAGTGACACCGTTTGCACCACCGTCAGACTTCCGAATCCAAGATTCCCGGCTGAAACTTGATCGCTGCAGGAGAGTCGTTTTCTTTACCTCAAAAGAGCGGGATTTGCTGGCGGACCCCGAGCTTGAACGCAGATCTCCAACAAGGGTCCCAGGGGATATTGTTCTATGGACAACTCGTTGTTCGTTAGTTCTGCCTGGTTTTAGGGCTCCTGTGGGATGGAAGGGTCCCTGCCTTCTTCTCTCACAGATGCTCTTGTGAGGAGAAAATTAAATACTGTTTTTGAAAGGAGAAAAAAATGTTGACCAGTGTGACATGTGGAAGTATTAGCCTTTCATACAATCCAAGGAAAAAGCTCGGACTCTGGGGAGAGGAAGGAGAGGAAAATATGGGACTAGGCTGGGAAGACCATGCTGGTGGAGACACTGACCTCAGGCCCTGCAGGACCAGCAGCCCTTGGTTCAGAGGAGACTTGGTGGCTAAACCTCAGTACATCGATCGTCACCGTGTAAGTATCAAGAAGAGTAAAGAGATCCAGTGACTGGGTGTGACATTGGAGAGTCCCATCAGCCAACAGCGTTGACCTTGGGGCTCAGTGGTACGGGGAATGGAAGGGGTGGAGGTAACATTGGGGACAGAGCTTCTCCCCAGGCCTTTGAGATTCTGGGAAAATGGCCATGGCTGCATTTGTGGGTCCCCTTTTCTCCTTTAAAACCCTCCCAGGAGTGATCACAGTGTAGTTGGTGGGAGGAGAAAGAAACAGGAGTCAGGGGACAGGGAGGTCAGTGGCCAGAGTCCTGTGCAGAGGTTGGGGGTGCAGGTGGAAGGGGCTCTTCACCCGCCCTCCCAGTTCCATGAACAAAAGAAGCCGCCATGATGTCACTTCCCTTTGTGTCTTCTGTTCCACTTAAACCCTGACTCCTCTGGAAGGCAGAATTCTGTCTGCAGGCACTTGTTTCATGAAAACCCCTCTCACGGCTGGGACCATACTGAGAATTAAATAACTGTGGGTGAGCGGTTCTTGGTATTATACAAACTGGGACCAGAGATGACTTTATAATAATAGGAAGAGACAATTGGGCAGGAGGGAGGACCTTATAAATAGATTATAAGGCTGCAGTGAGCTTATTTTAACTTTTAAACACTCCCGCCCCCCGCCTGAGCTTTTCTGGTGCATAATAGTGGCAAGGTAACAGTGTCCAGAGCAAAAACAATATCCTTTCTTTCTTGACTTATTTTTTCTTTTTAACTCAAAGGCTTAAGAATAAGTGAAACCTAAATTTTCTGAATTTCTATATTGAGGACAAAAGGCTTTTTTAGAAAAATTCTGAACTGGGCCAAGAGTGAGGTCTTGATGAGAAAGACAGCTCTGCTGGGAAAATGAAGAAAACTCCACATTTGCTCTCCAGATCTCCGAACTCTTGGTGAGCTCATGCACAGAGTATGAGCTTGGATAGGGCGTTGAGATAAGTGTGGTTCAGCAGGCCAGGAGGAGGACTGGCCACGCATCGTGGCAGAGAGCGAACGGGGCAGCAGATGGATGGGGTTATAGCAGCGCCCTTGATATAGTTTGTGGTTTTTTCCCGTGGGGTTGTCAAAAAAAGAAAATGAAAGGCCCAAAACGGAAGCGCTTGTGCTAAGTTCTCCACGACTTAATGCCCAACATAACTGCGGTTTCAAACATCCCTCGGAATGTAGTCTTAACTTGTAAGTGTGGAATTTTTTAGTCAGCCTAGTGAGACCACCTTTTCCTTCCCCCATAGGAAGAGGAGATCATCTGCTACAGACCTTTATCTGTTTCCCATGGGTAGGCTACCCGAGTCTGAAATAATTCCCTCTTCCCTTATCTGCCCTCTTCCCATCTATAAAGTCCTTTCAGGGGGTCTTTGTGGCTTTGGTGACTGAGATGCTGGTGGAGCTGGGTGGGAGTAACCAAGAATAAGTAAAACAAACCTTCTGAATTCCCTTCCTTCCTTCCTCCCACCTACCTAGTAATCCATTCACCCATTCATTCACCTTATCTACACATCTACTCATTCATCTTATCTATCCACCCTGGTTTTCTTCCTCCGTCCCTCCCTCCCTCCTTTCCTTCCTTCTACCTACTAATTAACCCATCCATCCATCCACTCCATCTCTACATCCACCCACCCCCCCCTTATCTATCAATCTACCCTTCCTTCCTTCCTTCCTTCCTTCCTCCCTCCCTCCCTCCCTCCTTTCCTTCCTTCTACCTACTAATTAACCCATCCATCCATCCCAATCCATCTCTACATCCACCCACCCCCACGTTGTCTACCAATCTACCCTTCCTTCCTTCCTTCCTTCCTTCCTTCCTTCCTTCCTTCCTCCCTCCCTCCCACATACCTAGTAATCCATTCACCCATCTATTCACCTTATCTACACATCCACTCCTTTATCTTATCTATCCACCCTGCTTTTCTTCCTCCCACCTATTTACTAATAAACCCATCTATACATCCTCTCCATCTATACATCCACCCATCCACCTCATCCATCCATCTGCCCTTCCTTCCTTCCTTTCTTCCTTCCTTCCATCTACTAATAAACCCATCCATCCGTACTCTAATCTATACATCCGTCCATCCACCTTATTTATCATCTACCATTCCTTCCTTCCTCCCACCTACCTACTAACCACCTTATGTATGCATCTACTCATCCATTTTATCTCTGCCTTCCTTTCTTCCTTCCTTCCACCTGCTAATAAAACCATCCATCCATCCATCCATTCACTCTATCTATACATCCATACATCTATCATATCTATCCATCTACCCTTCCACTCTTCTTCCCTCCCTCCTTTTTTTCTTCCCTAATGCCCTCCCTTCCTCTTTTAAAAAAAACAACTACTTTCATTTCCTACAGCTTTTTGGAGCACTTCTTACTAGTTGGAATGCTGCCGAATTCATGAATATTTTAATACAGCCAATTCAGTCTTTGAAATTAACTCAGTTGGATTTTTGCTATTTAACAGGGTCAACCAATAAGGCATTAGGTGATTCTTTCGGACTGTCACCAGTGACCTGAATCTACATTTTAGGTGTCAAGCAGAGAAGGATGGAGTTTGGGGGTAGGTCTTCCAGGTGAAGGACTTCAAAAGAGCAGTGCTGTGAGGAGTAGGAGTCTGGCTGCTCCACAGGGGGATTGTGTCATTTTTCGGCCAGGTCTCCTGTGTGGTCCTGTGGGGCTCACTCCAGGACAGAGGGTTGCATGGGTTTTTTCTGCAGTAGGACCCACAAGTACGCATCTTTCACTTCCTGCTGAGAGCACCATTGAGTTGCTCCTTGAGGCCCCTTGAGGAGCTGGGAGGTTGAGTGACAGCTGTTGCAGAAATCTGTCTGCAACCAGATCAGATTCAACAGCAAGAACCATATTTTCCAGCTGAGATCTGGGTGGTCCCATGAAGCAGCACCCAGGTCTCATGCTCCACCCCAGCCCAGGTCTGCCCTGCACCCTGCACCCTTTGAGCAGGACCTGCAGGAACATCTAGGTGCTGAGGGTTCTGGAGGAACCGTGGGAAGCCTCACTCTTTGTTCCTTCTCTCTGCCAGCTTGTGTCAAGTCAGGCAGCTGAGCTGGTGGCTGATCCATCTGACTGAGCCAGGTGCCCCAGGGTCAGACCACCCTCTGCACCAGAACAAGGCCACGCTCTTTGGTCTGATATGGAGTCAGAACACGGCTTCTGGAAACTGAGGCACCACTTTTGCATTATTCTTGGAGTCGGGTTACTGCATGGCTAACCACAGGGCCCTCGAGAAGTGTGTGTGGATTGGGTGACAGTTTCTCAAGGAGTGGTCTGGGTGTGAGTGCACATGTCGAAGTGTGTGAGGACATGGGCATGTGGCTGTGAGGGTGTGAGTCGGGCATATTTGAGGCAGCACATGTTTTTGTTCCTTTGAACCACCCAGGAAGGCCAGAGTCTCCTCTCTTGTGTAAGGCCTGACGTCCTTGAACATGAGCGTGGGAAGACGGGTGCTCTGGGGCCAGATGAGTTTCTTCCTGCACACCTTTCTGGACCCCCGAGTGCCCGGCCTGGTGGTGGGCACAGCCTCAGGTGCTTGACAGTGACTACCCTGCCCCCAGCCCTTCGTGTTGTAAGGAGGCCTCACATCCGAAAGGTCATGTGGGTGTGGGGGCTTGTTCTCCTCTGGAATACCTGTCGCCCCAGGGGCCTGATATGAGGATCACAGAACCTTAGTCCTTCCTCTGTCTTGAATCAAGATATGCATTAAACCGTTTTATAATAATTTTCTCCAAAAAATCACTGCAATTCTGCAGTTTTTCCAAGAAGCTCATTAAAGAGTGATCACAAACACCTTGAAGAGACACCTTCCTCCTGGTCAGCGTTTATGTGCCAGATGCAATTACAAGGCCTAACAATAATGTATAACTTATGTCAAAAATAGACAATTGTCCAAAGGTTTTTGAAAACTATCATGAATTATTTTGTAATGGGAAACTATTAAAATTCAATAAACCACAAATATTTTTATTCAAAGATGTTAGTTACCAAGGAGAAGCTATGACTGTCATGCATTTTTCCCATAATGTAATGAATTATGGGAGATGAGTCTGGGGTTCTTTGTTTGGGGGTTTTTGTTTTCATTTTTAGCCTTATGGGTATAATTAACTATATATATATGTATATATATATATATATATATATGATTCATTATACATATACATATAGATGTATATATACACTTATAAATTTATATGTTTTAAAGTTGAAGAGGGTCTGAGAGGTAGACATGTTCCTGGCATGACATCAGGAATGACCTGAAACAGCTGGGAGAGTCATTTCCTTGGTTTGGAGGCTGTAAGGCAGGGCTCCTAGCCCTGGACTGGCTGCCAGGATATCTTTTGTCTTCTTTCCAGGGGTTTATGAGAAGACAGACTCACTGCCCTTGATGGTGGAGGAGGCTCCAAAAAAGCCATTAGGTCCCCAGGATCTGCTCCCCATTTCTCTTGCCCTCAGGAGCTGCTGGCAGGATATCCAGGCCCAGTTGAGTGGGCCGGCTCCACCCAGCCCTGGTCTGCCCTACAGGGGCACAACTTTCTTCTCCGCCTGGAGCTGGCTTACAAAGCACCAAAACCACAGCAAAGCACAAGCCAGCAGCCAGGTTTTTTTTTTTCTTTTTTTTTTTTCTTTTTTTTATTTAATTCAGGTAGCATTGATTTGCAACACAATATAAATTAGAGGGTCAGGCTCACAGGTCATCAAAGAGATGGTAACACACCATGAGCATCACCACACCATTTCCTCTGCTGCCCAAGCACCATTCTCATCTTAACCTCGGTCCTGCTGAGACTTAGGATCTAAGCCAGGCTGCTGTATGTGTTGAACTAACTATCGCCACTGAATAGTAATTGGAGTCTGCAGTGTGTTTAGAAATCAGTAGGTATGAGAGTGAACCCCCAACCCCAAATTGGGGGAAGATGGGGTTGTCAGGTTCCTCCCAGGGCGTGTGTGAGTCACAGACCCTGCTGAGGCCCCTGCGGGTGTCACCACCCCCATCCCAGGCCCTCTATAAACCCACGCGGAGGAGGACTCAGGTTTAACACTTGTTCAGTAAAGGTGGGGACTCAGGAGAAGTTGTGTCCACCAACTGTGGTTTATGTCAAAGGGGCCCCCTCTTCCCGCTGATGTTCTGTCTGGTTTCTAGTTTCCTTCAGTTTCTAAAAGTTTCTCTTCGATCTTTTTTCTCTACATACCAGACAGGCAGGATAGAGGATGTGTCTCCTGGCCTATATCTGAAATATAATCTGAAATGTAATGTTCTATTTTAAAAATGGATTTTCTCCTTACCTTTCCTATTTTCCATCTTTACTTTTTGGGGATAGAGTAAGACCCAGCCATATACCCAGGAAAGGTTGTAAAGTCACAGCCTTCTCTGGCTTCCCACCTGGCTCCACTCTTGCCCCGGGACCTCCAGGCCCTTGCCTGGTCTGCACCTTGTGCTTCCTACAGGGCTCCCCATGTCATGCCAGGACATGTCCTGTCTGCCTGTCAGACCCTTCAGCTTTAACACACACACACACACACACACACACACACACACACACATTTGTTGTTGTTGCTAATTATACCCGTAAAGCTAAAAACAAAAACAAAAAACCCACAACCAAAAACCCACACTCATCTCCCATAGTTTGTTAGAATATAGGAGAAATGCCTGACGGTCATGGTTTCTCATTGGTAACTAACATCTTTGGATAAGAATATTCATGGTTTGTTGAATTTTAATAGTTTCCCATTACAAAAAAATTCATGATGATTATCATAAGCCTTTAGGCAATTGGCTGTTTTTGACATAAGTTATGCAGTATTGTTAGGCCTTGTAATTGCATCTGGCACATAAACACTGACCATGTGGTGTATGTCTCTTCGAGGTGCTTGTGGTCACTCTTTAATGAGCTTCTTGGAAAAACTGCAGAATTGCAGTGAGTTTTTGGAGAAAATTATTATAAAAGAGCTTAATGCATATCTTGAGATGTCTTTTCTTCCCTCGTATGATGGCTAATCAATTGTGCTCTAGTTAGAAGCATTTTCTGATGTGTGATGTATATAACCCAAGCTTTTGTATTTGCCTATCTCGCTAGTCTTTTTTCTTCTTCTCTTACCCTACCTCTTCTTCTACACCTACCACCCGCCCACGTCTCTTGCCATCATTTCTTCTCTGTCAAAAGCATAATGTTTTAAAGCACATAAGCATGTGTGCATTCCTCACTGACTTGGAAGTGCAGCCCTGGTGTTAGCTGGGGCCACAAGCTGACACAGGTTTCCCTCCAGCATTGTCCTGCTCATTCACTTGGAGCCGTGCATCTTCTGACATGGAATGAAAGTGTGTGTGCTTTCCTAGGGACAGGAGTTATTACCTTTACTGTATTCATAAAGCATATGTGCTAGCGCCCCCGAGACGAATACAGTGTTAGTCATAACCAGCAGAGCTTTCTGCATGGACTCTGCAGGCCGCGTTGAGTGCCTGCCAGGTGGGGCCCCCGGGACTCGTCCTGGAGAGCAATGAGATGAAAGCAGGGCGAATAAAGAACCCTGACTACTGAAGAGATCCAGGGAGGTGAGAGAGAGGATCAGACTAGGGAGGAAAGACACCCCTCCACCCGCATCCTGGAAACTGCAGCAATCACCAATCAGAGCTGGAATGAGTACTTTACCAAAGACCCATTTTCTAGCAGAATGATTCTTTAAAAACGTAAGGATTCTATTGACGGCTGTATACATTTGGAAGAACATCTGATTTCACTCAGATTCTTAGTCTTCTCAGTCTTTCATTACAAAATACCACAGCCTGAGGGGGCTTAAAGCACAGAAACAAGTTTTCTCAGTCTGGGGACTCAAAGATCAAAGTGTCAGCACACAGGTTCCTGGTGAAGATTTACTTCTGACTTGTACACGGCCACCTTCTTGCTGTGACCTCCCAGGTTAGGGGTCCAGTCTAATTATAGTTAAGGTGTTACAGTTTTTTTGGGAGAAACCAAGTGAGCACTCTTTGGAAGTATTTTAGGCAGATTTATTACATGCGTGGTCTCGGCTGGGATTTCTTCCTCAAAGAGCTGAGACCCGAGTTCTGGTTAGAACATGCTTATATAGGCTAGAGCAAACGTGGGAAGAGAGGGATGTAAATTAGGGGAAGGGGTTTCAAGCTTGGGAAGTTCTTTGTCTGCTGGCTATATTCCAGCAGGCTCACGTTACAGGAGGTGTCATGGCTTTGCTTCGTAGTTGCCAGAAGTGGTAAGCAGGCCTTTTTCCCACAAAGGAATATATAGACCCACAGGACAAGGAGCAAGGGAACATTTTCAATCACTGACCAGAGTGTTCAATGAGAGTTCAAGGCAGAGGAAGATGGCCAGAGTCCTGCAGAGCCCGGGGCCTCCCGCAGAGCCTGGAGGATGGGTGCCAGGGTCGCCGAAGTGTAGGTGAGGGGTGATGACTAGAGAAGTCATGGCCCTTTTGTCCCCAGCAATGGGCCCAGGAAGCTCTGAACTCTGGCAAAGTGAGGGGGGTAGTGGGGGGACAAGAAATTGGTATGAAAACAGGGCAAGGAGAGAAAGCCTTGGCCCTCTGTCCCCACACACCGCCAAAACATGGTTATCCAGCGACACTACACCAGGCTACAGACTGGAGGCTGCTTTTCTGGTGAAACTAAACAGGACAAAGAATCACCAACCATTTGAGGAAGTCTCCACAAAGCGAGACTCCAGTCAGAGACAAGTGTGCTATCCTTAGCGAGGTAGAGAAGACCACAGAATACCGCTCAAAGCAAGAATCCAAAACAGGAATGTGCTTTCTGAAATGAAGAGATTTATCAATAAAGAATTCCGTAAATAAGTAAAGTCAATTAAATATCCTAGGAAATAGAGTTTAAAAGAATGATGAAAATATGAGAGAAAAGAGAAGACTAGAATATAAATGTAAGAGAGAAAATACCTGACCAGCAGGTGTTTCATAAAGCAGGAATTAAGAAAATGGAAGAGAGAAAATTCCATATCAATAGAATAAGATTAGAAAAAATATGTCAAAAGGAAGGGACATGAATTTTTAGATTGAAAGTTTTAATTATGTTTCTCAGAAAAAAATGACCAATATAAGCACATCTCTATAAAGCTGCAACACAAGCTAGAAAGGGAAGAATGCAAACACTTCCAGAGAGGAGGAGGAGGAGGGGGAGGAGGGGGAGGAGAAGGGAGAGGGGGAGGAGGAGGAGGAGGAGGGGGAAGAGGAGGGGAAGGAGGGGGAAGAGGAGGGGGAGGAGGAGGAGGAGTCATGCTCACCTGGAATGGATAGGGAAAAGAAAGGAAGTCTAACTTGAAAACAGCAACTTTTCCAAGGGAAAATAAAAACACAATGAGCTATCACCTCACACTGTGAGAATGGCTGTTATCAAACAGGCTAGAAGTAGCAAGTGCCGGTCAGGCTGTGGAGGAAAGAGAGCCCCTGTGCACTCTGGTGGCAGTGTGAGCTGGTGCAGCCACTATGGAAAAGAGTAAAAGTTAAAATGGAAACTACCATATGATCCCACCATTCCACCTCTAGGTAGCTATCTGAATAAAATGAGAACAGTAATTTGAAAGATATAATCACTCTTATGTTCACAGCAGCACTATTTCCAATAGCCAAGAAGTGGAACTAACCTGAGTGTCCATCGACACGAGTGAATAAAGAAGATGCAGTTCACATGAACAATGGAATAGTTCCATAAAAATATGAAATATAAAAACGATGAAATACAGTCACTTGTGACAACATGGATGGAGCTCAAGGATTAGGCTAAGCAAAATAAGTCAGAAGGGGAAAGACAAATATAAGATGATCTGTGGAATATAAAGAAACAAAGCAAACAGACAAAAAACATCCCATCCCTTCAGTTCGGACAATAGAACCGAGGTGACCAGAGGGGAAGTGGGTGGTAGTGGGAGCAAAGGGTAGCGGGGTCCAATCAATAGTGAGAGGGCAGTCTGAGAAAATGGGTGATGGGCGTGGTGTGCTATCATCTATTTGATGAAGAGTGGGCCTGCCCATCTAAAACTTATATTGGTTGTAAACCAATCTAACCTCAATCATTTCAAAAAATGCTAAGGGAAAATTGTTGCAACCATGAATTTTATGTTCAGAAGAACTAGTAATTGATGTCATCCTTGCTCAGGAAGCTACAGGGAAGTATCCATTCGAAAAGGGAGTGACTAGGTGAGCCCTGGTGGAGTAGGAGTTAGGTCAATCGCCTCAGAAGGAGCTCAGGTCACATACCCCTGGGTTGGGGGAGAGGAGAAGGACAACCAGTGGGAACAGCTAAATAAAATAAATGAAATGCTTCTTCCAACTCTCTCTTCCTGCCTACTCACCTTCATTCCTGTCTACCCCTGTCCTTTAAAAAAAAATTTTTTTGAAAGGGAGAAGAAATGAAAAAAAGAGACACCTGACCCAGGAGATGGAGGTGGGGATCCTCAGGGAGGGAGGAGAGCAGGATGGATGCTCTAGAAGAGAATAAGAATAATGAAGAGAATAAGAAAAACGAAACAGATAGCAGGGTCTGTTGGCAAATAGGCTCTCTGGAAAAACAGAACAAAACAAAACAAAACAAGTCTTGATCGATGGGATTTGCCAAATTAAGGTAAAGGTAAACTCTTCCCATTGTGCTGATTCAAGCTCCCAGCACTGTTAAGGACACGCTTAGGAAGCTCCTGGGCATTTAACAGTCAGCTCTGCCCAGCTGGTAGGAGCTGGTCCCGCGCACCTCTGAGCTGATCAATTACCAGCTTGCTTGACTGCGGAAATGGCACCAAAAGGTGTTGTTAGGTGGGATGAGATGGATTAGGGACAGAGCTATAGACTACAAGGAACTATGACAGATGGGCAATTATGAATTCTGAGAAAATAGTTAAGCTATTTAGGAGAGAAAAGGTAATTAACCCAGGAGCGTGTGGGGCCCAGTGTTGAAATCTAATGTCCACAAGGAATAGTGATTTCACAGAAATGGCAACAGAGACGTGAAACACGTCGGGTGTTAATGCTGGACACATTAATCATGACTAAATAAGTACATACCTAAATCAATCAAGCAGTAGGCAGCAGTGTACGCATTTTTGTATGAAGTGTGGAAGATACATTGTTGAAAATGGTCATTTTGGAGAAATCCTTTCTAAAACCTCACATTTTCAGTACTCACGCTTTGTAGTTCCTGAGCGTGCAGACGCTGGGCAGACACGCGATTGCTTTTGGAGTTGATGTCTCCCGCAAAGGTAGGGGAGACCCAAGCCACGCCAGCTTCCTTTGGAAAAACGTTTCCACATGTTCTCGGGTAGCCATCAGGTTCAGATCACTCTGATGACTTCCTGAGAGACTTACTTGTTTGTTGTGGTAAACGATGCAGAATGTAGTAAAACATATACCGGTGCATCCATTTTTAAGTGGATAATTCAGCTGCATTACGACATCCACCCGGTGGAAAGACCACCACCACCATCTGTCGGGGAAAAGCCATCACTTTCTCCTTTACTGTCGCACTGCTGCCACCTCACAACACTTCTGACACCCGCTGTGTGGATTTGCTCCCCTTCTCAGCCATTTCTGAGAGGCACCCGCTGGTGTCCCACAACTCCACTCAGTTCTGACACTGTCAACTCGAAGATGGGGTAGGTCCCACAGGGGAAAGGGTCAGTGGCACAAGGCCGCCCTCCTTCACTTCGGAGGCCACTTGGATTTTTTTTCTAACCAGCTCCAAGTTAGTGGCTTCCAGAAACCCCTCCTGCAGGTCCACTCATTTCCTAGAGAGGCGCACAGAACTCAGGGCAATGCTTCGCTGCATCCACCAGTTTATTGAAAGAAATAATAAAGGATACAGATGAACAGCCAGATGAGGAGAGACATGCAGTGAGGTCTGGAAGACTGGAGTCCCAGGATCTTCTGTCCCATGGACTTGGGAGTTGCCCTCCCTGCAGCTTACACTGCTGTCTGCTGATGTATGTGTGTATGCACGTGTGTGTTATGACTGTGTCCAGCTCTAACACCCCACACATCTCAAGTCTCTTTTGTCATTCTGTGACATCACTGTTCATGTGGACACTCGCACGCTCATTGAATCTCTTACTTTTTGGAGGCTTCCTCACATAGGCATAATCAGTTAGGAACTCCCATTCCAGCCCCTTTCTTCTCTCTGGGAAATGGGAGGGGACAAATGGCAATTCCAAGTTTCTCACTATAGCTTAGTTTTTCTGGTGGCCAGCCCCCATCCTGGGGCCTTCAGGAGCCTCCAGAGTCACCTCATCCTAATAACAGACGTTCCTAGTGTTGTCACTTAGGAATTTATGAGGGATTTAGGAACTCTGTGTCAGAAACTAGGGGCAGGTCTAGACACAGACAGATATATAGATATAGAGAGACAGAGACATAGATGTAGAAAAATTCTGTTATGTAACATCCATTCCCAGAAATTTTAGTGTTAGATCCCACATCATCCCAAATAAGCACTCTGTTCATTTCACGACTCTTCACTTCTCTCCCGCTGCTGGCAATCGTCATCCTACTTTCTGCCTCTGTGAACTTGAATGCCCTCAGTGCCTCAGAACAAGTGGAATTTTACCATTTTTATCATCTTGTGACTGGCTAATTTCACTTAGTATGTCTTCCAGCTTCATCTGTCTTGTAGTCGGTGTCGGCATTTCTTTCGTTTTCAAGGTGCTATCCAGAGCTCTCCAGAGAAATAGAACCAATAGGATCCATATGGATAGACACAGAAGAGGGCTGTTTTTACAGGAATTAGCGCTGGTAAACATGGATGAAACAAGTCTATGGATAAAAGTGAAGTTTTTCCTGCTAGCAGATGGGGGAGAAAGACCAGATTGTTCCAGAAAATTCAGCCCCTTTGCTGTATGCTTTTGCTTTATGGGGTTGCATGTCCTAGTTTCTGCCATGCAGGGGGTGCCAAGATGAGCCCTTCCTGTTACACCCTCATGTTCCATGTCCCTTCCTAGTCCTTTGGGTCAAAGCCTTGTCCTCTTGGGCATCCTCTCTGGTTGAACCTGAGCTCCCCAGCCCCCAAACCTGTTCCCAATCTGGCTCCTTCAACCCTCTAATATCACGTGTCCTGATTTCCTAGCACGTGAGGTGGGTGCCTTTTCCCAGACAGACCCCAAGGATGATGCCATAGCTTAATTGCCAGGTTGCCCCTCAGCCTGGCACATCCTTGGTGGCCCATGGACATGTGTTGAGTAAGTGGATGAATGGATGAGGGGACTGGATTAAACAACAGGGACCACATGAAATGCCATTTAGAAATAGCATGTGTCCATCTAGACTTATCTTTAAATTGCTTGATATTCTAATTAACGTATCCACATTGGAAAATGACATTTGGTATATCTACTTACAAATAAAATTGATATTCTTAGCATATAAATGAAAGTTGATTAATATGGATTGAGCCAGCAGTGGCCTGGGCCAGCTTTCTGAACTTGGTCTCATGATCTCCTACTTTGAAAATACTTTGCTCTGAAATTGTATTCTTCAAGGTGTTCTTGACTGTTTTCAATGAAAGAAGTGTATTGGCATAAAATAAACACCAACAGGAGAGTGACCATCTTCGCCATTTTACGCGTAGTTCATGGCCTGCGTGAACGTCGCCAGCGGCCTTCCACAGAACATCTCCACTACCCTGAATGCAAGCTCTCAGCCATTAAACATAACTTCTTCTAACTCCCAGTCCATGCAACCACCATTCTGTGTCTCTTTACCAACTTGAAGTGGAATCACGTACCATTTGTCTCTTTGGACCTGACTTCTATCACTCAGCACTTATGTCACCTTAGCAATCAGCTTCATCCCACTGTAGCATATGTCAAAATTTTCTTTCTTTTTAAGGCCGAATAAAATTACTTTTTATTTATTCCTTCGTCCCTAGATGGACATTTGGGTCACTTCCGCATTTTGGATACTCTCAATAATGCCGCTATGAACATGGCTGTGCAGATGTTTGTTAAGTCCGCATTTTCCATCCTTCTGGTTGTATACTCATAAGTGGAGTGACTGGATCATATATTAACCATAGGGTTTATTTGTTTTTTTTTTTTTCAGAATTACTCCACTGTTTTCCATAGCCACTATATCATTTTACATTCCCATCACTTGTAATCAGAGTTTCAGTTCTGCTATATCCTTGTCCACACTTAGTCTGTTTGTTTTGATAATAGCCTTCCTAGTGGGTGTGAAGTGATATCTCATTGTACTTTGTATTTGCATTTCCCTAGTGATGAGCGAGGCAGAGCTGCCTTAACTGCTGATATTAGTAGATTTCCAGGTAAGAGACCACCAGAAAAGGAAACGAACTCCATGGCTGTGTGCTGAAGTGTAGACGGGAGGTAGGGACTCTGTGGTGTTTAGAGGAGAAGGGTCTCAAGGCAAGACACCACGGCCTGGGAATTTTGTGCAGAGGGAGAATAGGCTGAAGAATGATTCAGCCTGGGATCGTCATCCGCATGTACAGGAATGCATGTTCAGTCATACATAAGTGCCACACAGAGAAGGTTAGGGAGGACAAAAGGAGAGTCCACAAGGGCCGCTTAGCAGAACATGAGGCCCATGCACAGAACCCAGTTGTGGCTCTGCGGGGTTTTAGGTGGCTGGCTGTCCCCAGGAGTCAACCATGAGAAAGCCCACATCATTCCAGTTCAACGTGGAGGAGGGTTTCGGAGGCAGCTGCTCCCCTGAGGGAGGCAGGGACAAGTGCCCTTCCTGGCACTGGGAGAGGCATTGGAAGGCCCATTTCAGCAGGAACGCCTTGGGGGAGAAATCTCAAATAAGAATGGAGACAGGGCGGAGCTTCCTGGGTCTTTCCTTTTCAACTTCTACTCTTGGGCAGCTCCAGTGCCTGACGGTCAAAGGTCGGTTGAAAAGAGACAAATTCCTATCAGAATTGTTCTCCTTCTGCATTCGATGCCTCTCTTCGGTTTCAAACATCTCTAAAGTCTTCCAAATCTCACTTCACTTGACTTTCACATACAACGCACCCATTCCTTCCAAGATTCTGACGCAACTCTAAAACTAGCTCAGACTTCAGAGCTTGCAAGTGAGTTTTCAAGGGCTGCTCCGCCCTTTGTGAGTGTGGCCCAGAGATGGGCTGGCACACCCTCCCTTGCCTGCCTTGGTTCCTATGTTTTTGTCAAAGGAAAAATGCAGGCAGGAATGAAGGCCAGCAGGCAGGCAGGCAGGAAGCCAGAGGAGGAAGAAGTACTTTCATTTCATTTCCATTTAGTTTGCACTGGTTTTGTCCCCCTGGATGGGGGACTTGAACCCAGGAGCATGTGGCCTGCATTCTTCAGAGGTGATTGACCTGTTACTCCACCAGGGCGTGCTATAATTTTTTTAAAGGAACGACGCAGGCAGGAAAGAGGGTGAGCAGAAAGAGAGAGGAGGAAGAAGCACTTTATTAATTTAGTTGTTCATCATCTTGATTGCTCCCACAAGTCCTGGGAAGTGAAGCTGGGACCTTGGGAGGTATGTGAACTGTACCTAACTCCTACTCCATCAGGACTTGCCCAGGATATTTAATGTTTAACTATCACTAACATTAAAAAAAAAATTTTAATTGCAGTAACTTTGATTTCCTACATTAAACTCATATGTGCAGTTCCCCATTTCTCAGATATTTGTCAGCACACCCTGCCCTCCACCAAATCGGTCTTGGTTCATTTTTGATGTTGCCACATTGAAATGTCTCAAGACGAGTGAGTGCTTAAAATGCTGAGATCTCTTTTGCTTGTGTTTAAAGGAGGTGGTGGGTAGCAGTGCTTCTGTGTGTATGTCTTTATGTGAAGTGCACCCGATGAAGGTGTGGGGTCCTCAGCCCTGTCTGACCACCTGGCAGGTTCGTCTGACCAGCAGAGAAAAAAACTGAAATCATGCCTCCAGCCAAAGACCAGGAGGATTGAAATTGGACCAATCAATGTGTGAGAAACTTCCACCCATCAAACCGTACTGACTGAAGACCTAATTTGCTTAATACGGCCCTGCTTAAGGACTAGTTGACTTTTGTGTGTATATAAGCCATTTTCTACTTCCAAGCACATTTAACCCCAGTGCTTCTTAGGTCTGTGTTCCTCAGGCTGCATTACTGCAGTCCCAGATAAACATGTGTTTCTTTGCTTTAGTTTCTCTGCCTATAACAGTAAGTTAAGGAAAGAGTTTAGATTAGATAATCACCAACATGAACCCCATTTTTGTTTTATTAAGTGACTGCGTCCCTGACCAGGTCTCCTTAAACGTCGCGATTCCATTTCAAACGTAATGGATCAGCCCGACGACTACAGTTTCTACTTTTTTTCTGCAGGTGGATTATTTACTGGAGCTGTGAGATCAGCTTGTCTCATGTCATTGATGATGACATTTTCCCCTTTTTGTTTTGTAGGCAAATGCAGACTCCAAAATCTCTCAGTCTAAAATGCAGCCTCTCCTAAAGTACTTATAGGCTAGGAGAGATTTGTTTCTGTGGTAAAAATATGCATTTGTCTGGGGGTATTCTAGAAGGTGGCTTCAAGTCTGGAAGGCAAGAGTATGGATGGCATACTCTTCCTTTTCAAAAAATTAATGTTTCATGTGTTTGCACACTGTCTGAGTGTCAGGGGAATAGATTCACACCTCCGTCAATGTGTGTATGACACCACACCCACCACCAGAGTTCTAGTGCCTGTCACCTCTCAGCTATTAACATAGATGAAGTTGTGCCTTTTGCAACAAATTGGATGGAAAGTGAGCTGATTATGTTAAGAAAAAAACCAATGGTTTCACTGGCATGTGGAATATACAAAATCCATAAACTGAAAAACACGGCAACATTCTCTTAGACTCTGGAATCAAGACTGGGGTTACCGAAGGGGGAAGGGAAGCAGAAACTGTCACAGCGGGGCAAGAATGGTGGTGAGTGGCCCTTTGCTTTCCGCGTAAGATCATTTTCTCTATCTCCTGCTTAGCCAGGGTTGACCCTGTTCTCCAGCCAGAGAGGAAAAGAAAGAGTAATAAGTAGAAAGGTTCTTAATTCAATGGACAATCTAGGGCTTGTCTGTTGGTGGAAACAGCACTGAGGATGACAGATTGTTCTTGACTTCAATTTAGCTAAAGGTTGATTTAAAGTCTTCGCATGTTATAATGACAGCTGGGCTACACTAGACTTAAAACAGTTTGCAAAGACTTCTCCCCCTGAGAAACTAACATTTTATGATTAGGTAATGTCCCTCTACATCCTGATGTCTACTGTATTGGTTACTAAATTAAAGATATCACTTTTCTTCTATGTATTGTTTGCATGCACATTTAAAGAATTTATTTGTACAGGAAACCTGTCTGCTGCGCGTTCAGACTTCAAAAGCACATGGTTAGGTCTTTTTTAAAATCTAGTCTCAAAATTTTCATCTTTTAGTTGAAGATTTTAGTATACTTACATCTAATGGAATTATTGACATGGTGGGCTCCAGTCTATCATCTTGCTATTTTTCCATTACTTTTTTGTTTCTCCTTGTCCCCTTAACTTTGTGGGGATAGTAGTATGAATCCATAATTTTTAATTTCCAGTTTGCTCTACTTTTTATTTAAATAAGTTATATTGTATTGTCATTATTTCATTTTTATTTTTAAAGGACTGTGAGCCCATGATTTTCTATATGATTCCTATTTCAAATACTATATTGTTCTAAGGATCGCCAGAGTGGGGATTCTGATTTCTAGTTTGGAAATTAAATCATAACGGGAGTTCCCTATGAAGGGAATATGAAGTTAGGGACTGGCATTTCCAATGTAGAGAGGCAATAAGATGTTATAATGACAGCTAGAGTGCACCAGAGACTCAAAATTTTTTTTTGCAAATATAAAATCAAAAAGAGTGATCTTTTTCTTTTAGGATGCATGACATGGACGGATCAGTTCATTTTGGATAAAAATGATTAAATGGATAATTCTTGAACTAGTCATGCTGGAGAATTTATACCCTCAAGCTGATATTCACTGGGAAAGGAGATCCAGACATTTATGAGAATGCTGAGCATGGGAAGGAAGTGATGCAGACCATAAAGACGGTGAGACTAGTTTCCTGGGAGAGAGTGGGGAGAGTATGTCCAGTTGAAGTCAGACATCAGGACAGGCATCCTGGAGACACTGCCGGGAGAGGGTGGGGTGATGGTGCAGTGAGCCAGGTCAGACCAAAAGGACTTACCTACCTGCTTTCTGCTTTCGAAAAGTTACTAAGGGAAGTTCAGTGCTACATGTAGGCAAATAAACTCAAGACAACAGGGGACAATTATGATAAAGATACGAGTAGATATAATTACCCCTATTGTTTCGAATTTACAAGTATACAACTCAATCAAATAATAGGATTTCATATTCAGTTCTTCTGCTTCAGATGTGATTTCATTGAAATATGTTGAAACTTGCTTAAGAATGACTCAAGTAGACTCTACATGGATGCTGCTTCTTGACTTGGGAACGGTTTCAGGTGAGGATCTGAGACTGAGATGAGTGTGCAGGTCTCCTGGGAAATGCTGTGTGGAACGTGACCCAGGGGACATGGAGGCAGGGGATGGGGCCCAGGGACTCACTGAACTGTGATGAACTGATGGCAAAGTCCTCGCTGGTCCTACAGGAACGTCGAGCTTCCTTCAAAGCTCTTCAGAACTGAGGTGGTCGGAGAGGTCTCAGTTTATCCACATAACCCAGGGGTGGGTTGAAATCAGGGAGAAAATGTGAACCTGAAAAGGCTGTGTCTTTCGTGGAGGGAAGTTTCTAGAGAGGGACTTAGAACGCCCCTGGCCCTGGCACTACAGGAACGGGGGGAGTAAATGCTGCTGGGACTTATGACTGTTCCACGACAGGAGCTCACACTGTTTCATCTTCGTTTTGTCTTTACTTAAAATCTGTGTTCCATTATAATTAATAAAATCCATGTATCACAGTCAATTATAAACTCAAGTCAAAGAAAATCAACTTACGGTAACACCTAACCTTGTGGCTTGATCCCTGGGAAGTAAACAATTACGAATAGGCTTTTGGAAATAACTTGATTTCTCCCTCATTCTATTTTCAGGCTGGAGATTATTCCTATAGGGATCGCAGAAGAGTCTACAAGGACTGACCATGAGAAAGGACCCAGTGGTGCCGAGACCATGTTAGTCACATATTAATAATTTCACACACAGCAACCAGACTTGCCGTCTTTGCAAAATGAAGGTCATTTATTGCTCACTTTGGTTTTGACAGGCAAGACCCTACACAGGGGCTGGAATACCTACAAAATGCTTGTGGAGAACTGCACCTTGGAATGACCTTCACAGGTGTGTTTTTGAGGTCTCGTTTCCCTTGTTCTGGGTGAAACTGAGCCCTCTCCCTTCCATGCTGGCTGAGCTGGGGGACACATGGTGGGGGATCTGCCACTGGGGGGGGTCACTCTGTTCCACCTTGACCATCTCCCCTCACTGGTGTCCACCCTTGAGGGGTCACTGCCTCCCACAGACAATCACAGGTGGCGAAAGCAAGGGTCACGCATGTTGAGAACAACCAATTATATTGTATTTTCTTATAAAACGAGATGAAAAAATAAATCTGAACACACTCTCCATGTGTCTCTTTTCTTTTAACCTTTATATATGTTAAAGCTCTGATTTTTCTTTTCAAATAGACTCTACTTAGAACTTTTAAAAAATAAACTTTCTTTTTCGGTACCTTTCGTTTCCCGCGTTAGCCTTGGAAACACATAAAAGACATCTCACTAGAACTCTTTGTGTGCAAATAAGAAACATAAATACTATTATAAAGCAATCAAGAGGGCCTCTCCCAGGGTTCCGATCCTGCAGCTGACAGCGACAGTCCTGGCCGAGGCTCCTAGAAGCAGTCCGTGGCCTGGCCGCTCAGGCCGTGCAGGTCCTGGTCTGGCTGAGGGTTGCTGGGCAAGAACTCGCTATCCTGCTTGTCCATCTGTAAACTGCTTCTGGAAAACTGTAAGACACTTCCCAGCCTGCTGACCAGGGAGAGGGAGGAAATCCAGTTGAATGGGCCCAGGCTGGGCAGGTTGAAGACGGAGGACAGGGGGGTCGCCCTGCCGGCACTGGGCAGTGTCATCTTGGAGTCCCCAGGATGCTCTTCTGTCACAGCCTCCCTCCTTGTGGAGGACCGAGGGGCCTGACTGCTCAGTCCCTCCGTCAGGGTGTCCTCCCTCAAGGACACGCTCAGGTCTGCAGCACTGGGCTCCCCGCCGGCCTCGGGGGAGCAGGCCGGTTGTTGTGTAGGCCAAGACAGCGGTGAGATGCCGCCCTGGGGACAAGATCCCGGGCTCCCCCTGCATGTCTGCTGCCACGGCTCAGGACTCGGTTCTTCTGGGAGGTACTCCTGAGCAAAGGTCTCTTGGGGAGTCTTGAGTTCCCTGGGAGACTGCTTGGCCAACTGGCGTCCCAGCTGGAGTTGGGTGGGGAAAAGGCTCCCCTGCAGGGCTTTGAAAAACAATCTGGAAAGAGCACAGAGAGACCACAATCAGCCACGGCCATGGTGGGCCTTGAGCTTTCTGAGACTCACAGTGTGAAGGCACAGGCTGAACATGCTCTCAGGGTTCCCTTAGAAGACATGGGGACAGGGTCCTGACACCCACCTGGGCAGCAGTGCGGCGACGGGCGCTACGAGACAAGTCAAGTAAAACACGGGGTTGCCCATTAATGTTTGCATCGACCAGTAAGGGTTGGACGGAGGGTAGCATGTCGCACAGGAAGTATTGTAAATCAGAGCCACAGTGAAAAACAAAAGGATACTGAAGCCACAAGCTATCCAGTTCAGCCAGGTCTGGGGGGAAAGAGAAAGGATTTTTATTTCAACATAAAAGTAACAACAGTAAAAATGCATTAGTCATCTGCGAGTGGCTGGATGTTCTGAAGGTCAAGGCAAAGCAGGGATCTTGGCACAAGTGGCTGGAGGGGTCTGGTTAAGCCTTGGGAGCCTGTGGACCATCCTGGTGGGGCAGAGATCAAGAGTGTGAGGGGAAGGGGAGCATGTGGTAAAGGAGGGGTGGGGAACAGCTTAAGCACAGCCCAGGAGCAGTGTGGGCAGTGGGCCAGGGCAGCCCCCACACCAGGGACTCCAGGACGCGTGACTGGCTACGGATCCATTTTCCATCTTGTCACTGTGAGGCTGGCTTTGCAGTCCCCCATCAGCTCCAAACCTTCCTGATGGCATAGACTCTGTGTGGAAAGTGGGCCCACCACCTCAGGACCCCCGGACCACGTCAGACTCTTACCCAGGTCTTGGTTTCAATACCCAGGTGCAGTAGAAAGGTGAACAGCGCAATCGCAGTGATGGGGGTCCCCCAGGTAAACACGTCCGTATCTGAGTCGTAGTAAGCCTGAAAGACAGCGGCGTCCTGTGTCTGGGTGTGCCCTCCTGATGCTGATGCAGGTGTGGGCTGTGCCAGGTGCCAACTTACCAGGTAAGGAATGAAAAAGCAAACCAGGCTCTGGAAGGCGGCATCTGCCATGTTTAACCAGAAGGTCCGTGGCTGATATTCCTAACACACAGAAACAAGATTATAGGGAGGGGTCCTCTCTTCAAAGGACATTTTCCAGCTGGCGATGGGGCCACAGGGGTACAAGTCAAGCACCAGAGGGAAGCTTGTTAATGTGGGACTTATGAGAGCGGGACCCGTGAAAACGCTCCACACACACACCGCAGAGCGACTCCCTGAGAGCACTGTACCCACAAGAGCAGTTACTGGTCAACAGCAGAAAGATGAAACTGCTTTCTACATCCTACATGGGGATGCTTCTCCAGAGTAGGAATGCAATGCACCTGACATTCTAGACTTTTCCCTCATTTTTGCGTTTCTACTCCTATTTGGTCAGTTTTGCTTTCCTTAGGGGGTTGGTCTCTTGAGAATTAAAGATGTGTCTTAACTTTTAAAATTGAATTGTAAATGTATCCCCATGTTAAAATATATATGTTTATACAGACACACACACACACACACACACACACACACACCCCAAGAGCAAAAATGACCTTGAAATGGAAAAACCGAGTCCTTGTTAGCCAGTGGGCCAGATATGTACTTGACTCTCCTAAGACCCCGAGTAGCTGGCCTGAGCACTGGCTGGAAACGAAGAGAGGATAGAACACATGCTGATTGAGAATTTATGAAAGTGCTGATTGGGTCCTTCCAATTGGTCACCTAACTCCACAGCATAAACTCCCAGTGGCTTTCCCATGACAGGCCAGGGAGAGGGGTCCTGGCTGAGTGCTTCATCTGCTTGGCCCTCAGTCACCCCAGCCTGATATGTTCCTTTTGTGGGAAGCCAATACCAACAGAGGGGACCAGAGGAAGTCAACCCCTGAGCAGACAAGCTCTGATTTAGTGGTTACTGTAGAAGACATGGGGTCCTTTGCACACACACAGCAATTCCAGGAGGAGAGGGCTGGCTGGAAGAGCTGTTAATTAACCTGTCAATCTCCGGGGTGTGTGGATGCAAACATATATTTGCATCTGTTTGTATTCACTTGTTCTTTCAAGGGTTTCTCTATGGGTTGGCCTTCTTGTTAACTCTTATTCAAAATAAATCACATTTCAAGGGGTTAGTAGGGAACAAGAGCAACGAAACATCCCTGCTCTTGGGCTGCTGTGACCCCCATGTGACCGGGACTTACTTCCATGTGAACTTTCCTTGAACTCCCAGAGTAGAGAGTCTTCACTCACTCGCTCAATTTTTCAATCCCCTCCCCTCCCCTAAGTTTTTCTGGAGTATAACTGAAATATAGAAATAGTACACATTTCATGGCGACATCTCAATGGGTTTGGACATAAGTATATACCGTCATACTGTCACCACGGCGAATTACCTCATTCAGTGCACTGTTCCCACAACCAATCACCCACTCGCGGTACCACTGTCAAACAGACACACTTCCTTTTCTCCTCCCAGGGGTCAGATTCTAGAATTTCAGCAATCTGTTCCAGGGTGTCCCTCACAGGGAGGCCACAGGGACTGACACATCCCAGAAAGCGAGGGCAGGACGACCAGGGGACCAGAGTGGGGACAGGTGGGGAGCCTCACCTCCATGCTCTGGCCACTCTTGTAGAGCTGTGGTTCCATCAATAGCACGCTGGCCGGCACATCTTTGTCCAGAACCCCAGTCACGAGCTGGGGAAGCGACGAGAAGAGCAGATTAAAGAAGATCAGATACCACTGGTCAATCATGGCGGACGCAGAGAAGCCACAGTAAAACTGGAACCAAAACAGGAGGCCCACGAACATCTGGAACCAGGAGAGGGAGAATGGCGATAAGCAATGCTTTCGTGTCGGCTCTCATCACAAAAAAGTCTGCATCCACTTCAGAGTAGCACAGTTCACACCAGCCAAGACATGAGACAGCCTAAATCTCTATCAACAGATCATGGAAAAAGACTGTGGTCTCTGTATTCAATGAATTCTATGAGCTGTGAAAAAAGATGAACTTGTGCCTTTGTAACAAGCTGGCTGGAACCGGAGGGGACCAGGCTAAGCGAAGTCAGCCGGAAAGAAAAAGGGGAGGGGAGGGGAGGGTAGTCTCGCTGACATGTGGAAGATAAGCAAACAAAACAAATGAGCAGACAGATCTCAGCAAAATTCACCGGGGACAGGACTTTGGCTACTGGGGGTTGGAGGGGCCGGAGAAGGGAATATGGAATACAGGGGGGTAAGGGGCACTGGACTCTGGTGGCAGAGGTGGTGTGAGGTGTGAATTCAATATCCTGAAAATCATATAGCCAGGTAAACCAAAAGAAATAACAGTAATTTGTAGGCAGGGGTTTCTCCCAAAGGCAGGTCTAACCTCTAACCTGGTGCCCTCTGTCTCTCCTTCTCTTCCCCTGCACCCTCCTGGTCCCCCTTGGATGCGAAGGATAGCATGGGGACTATGAATTCCCAGGCGTAGCCTCTGGAAGCAGAAAAGCCGCAGATGATGAATGAAAACAAAATGAAGGTGTGGCTGGCGGGGACGGGGTGGTGGTGTCCGGGGCTGTGCACACTTCAAGGACAGCTGGGAGCATCCTCCATCCTAGATTTCCTCCTCTCTGCGACCCTACACCAAACCCACCTGCGGCTACATGCCAGAAACCCTCTCGAGTGGCACGGCCTTTCTGATGAAGAGCAGTGGGCAAAACTGACTCCTACTGCAGGGACGGGACACACACATACTCACAAACACATACAAACACACACAATTACACACACGCATACAGAAACACACACACACACACACACACACACACCAGACAGCAGTCGATGACAAGACCAGTTGCTGTCACAGCCCTGCCCTGACCGAGCCCCCCGTGACCACAGGCACCCCCTGCATGCGGAGCTGTAGGCATCGCCAATAAGGGACGTGAGGCTCAGGGAGGCTGCACTGCCTCAAGCTGGGCAGATCTCTTCCCACAACACTAGATCACTACTAGTGGCCCAAGTGTATTTAGATGTGGGCAGGACAACTGAGTGATGGCACAGCTTTCTAATGCTTATTAGCGATGCCTCTTGGCACAGATCGCTTGACCCCTCTGCCTCGGTCTCCTTGTCCATGAAACAGGCAGGCCAATGACACTTGTCACAAGGACTAAATGAATGCATTTCAAGGGCTCTGAGGGCTCCTTGTATCTGTAGGGGCGCACCCAGTCTCTGGCTGTTTGTAGGGCAGTGACATCTTTTCTTTGCGGGTAGAGCAGGTTGATGTGTTAACTCCACTCAGAGAAGTGGCCTGGCTCTGGGTACCGGAGCTGCTAGGACCTGCCTTCCTGACCTTGACTCGCTTACTTAACCTCTCTGAGATTGCTTCTTGACCTGAAAATGGTTTTCTGAAGAGCAGAAGAAATGCGTCTCTGTTGATATAACCCGCGAACAGCTACGCTCCAAGTCCTGTATCAGTTCACGATGGAATCAACATTCCCCTCCACACCCAGCCCTTGCATGTCTCATTGACTTTTTCTCTTTCTCACTCCCACACTGACTTTCTCTCACCCACCCAACAGGCTTGTCCTAATGAGTCATGGTGAGCAGGGGGAGTCAAGTGAAAGAGGAGAAAAAGTACTCAGATAATTGATTTTTTTGTCCTGGAGCACCAAAAGCCTCCTTCCCAAACCACTGTTGCTATGGAAACTTTTCTTCTCTGCTCTTTATTGGAAAGGAAAGCCAGCTTAGTCCTGAACCCAACGCATTTCTCACTTTGGGAGGCAGAGTGATTATCCTTGAACTTCTCAAGTAGATTAAGTACTTGTTAACAGGGAACCTGAGTTTCATGTGGCATAAGACAAGCACCCCCTTCTCCTTCCTGTCCCCTCCATGGGGATGGGTTCTTGGTGACAGGCGGGGGACTGTGCCCATTCTACACCGCCACTCTGGCTTTCATCTGTAGCTAAAAGGTTGAATGTCTCGGCTGACATCTTTCTTGCCATCCCCGCTGAGAAATTTTAATTACGAATTATGGTGAGCAGAGTTCAACTCCCAAGTTTTCTTTTCAAAACAAAAATTACACCAGGTAAATAACTCACTCAAGATGGCACAGCTTCTGAAGGACAGACACCGTTTGGGGTTCCTCCCAGCCAGCTCCGTGACTCGCCTATACTCGCAGTATCAGCCACCCCTCCGGAGCTGGGAACCTCTGGGTTTATGAGCATGTGCACCGGGTCTCAGCACCAAGCAGCTAGTGCTGGGTGGTGGGGGAAGAATGGTGGGCAGCACAGCCCCGCTTCCTTGGATACAGTTCTAGACAGAACCTAAGCACAATTAATTTCCAGGACCTACCCTATCACATTAGACACACCCCAGCTGGTCCTGAGCATCTGTACTCATTTGGTAGAAGACATTTCAAAAAATGGGTGAGCGGGTAGGGGCGGGAGAGGATGGGAGGAGGAAGGGAGTCTTCAGGAAAAAAAAGCAATTAAAACATGCACAGGAGGCTGACAGCTCAGAACTAGGATGGAGATGGTTTACTGGAATTTGAAAACATGAAAAACAGAAATGTACCTTTACATTTATTCCATTTAATGCATTTTCAGAAGAGTTCAGGATGACCCTGGAGTTACGGTATCCAATATGGGAGACTGGTGGGACCATGCTGGCAGGTCACTTATCTCTAGAGATTATTTATTTTGTCTCCCCATTTGTACATTCACCCACGAGCTATCAGAGGCAAGAAGATGCAGCAACCCAGAAACTCTGTGCCACGGTGTCTACACCTACTTACAAGTAGGTCAGGGCTCTAAATAGCCATGTTGTCCATCCTGGAGGGCTTGGAGAAGATGGCTGTGTTCCAAGGATTTAGTAATTGAGTGTGAGTTAAAAGTTAGGATAAAGAGAAAGTTGATAGAGTCCCAGAACAGATAGAACTTTCCTCAGCCAACCAGGCCTGGGTGTAACTCACTGAAGCGTTAACCACAGACTGAGTTTGCCAGAAGAGGGGGCATCTGTCTCCACGCACAGGAGAAAGCTTTACAAGGTTCTCCTGGGCGAGTCCCAAAGCCGGCACCCTGACCTGGGGACTTGCCCATCTGTCCCAGTGGGGCTGTGTTTCAACCGAGGTCACTGTGAATAAATCCTCATTCTGATTCTAGGACTGCCAAACAGATGATCTCTCTGATTACTCAGGAGAAAGCACTGATTTGAGAACTCTCGTGTGTGACTTCACAAGTCCTAACCCGAGAAACATGTCAACAGTGTGATTAAGGGTTTGGTTGTAAATGGATGGGGGTTGAATATGGCCTGAATGCTTACTACTTGTGTGACTTTGTACAAACTATTGGACCTCATGACTACTCCACTTTTCATTTCAAAGCTCTAATCCAAGAGGATGCTCCTGTTTTAGCCACATCCCTGCCCCTCGGTGCAGCTGCTGTCAGGGGCCCACGAGTTACACTTGTGGGCCTACAGAGGGCAAGGCCAGGTCAGGTCTGGGGGAAATTCACAAATGTCAAGGAAGATGGAGCTGATGGGAGGCCATGGGGTGCCCAATGGCTACATTCAGGGGATAGTCCTATGAAACTCAGGTCCAGGATTCTGACTCAAAAACTCTATAGAGATGGGTGTTGAAGACCTACTGTGTTTTTGTAGAAGAAGTAGAGCACCATGTTGGCAAGTCGAGAATAGCACCAGTGTCCGTGAACTATGAGGAGTCTCTCGAGGTATCGGAATCTTGGCACTGCGAAGTCACTGGCCATCACTGCCTTGAAAGGGAGAGGAGTTCCAGTTATTGGTGAGGCCTCCCTCAGTGGAAGGTCTGTCTTATCTCCCCCAAATACAACACAAAACACAGAAGGAGAAATCACACTGAGCACAGTGTGAACGTGCTTGGCCCCAGTTTGCTTTACCATTGTCTCCTTTATTATCTCGGTCAACCAAAAAAAATCAGTCTCAAGAACCACTCTTGTTCAGGGATATCACTTTATAGAACCCAATTTAGACTTCAAATATACGGAACTGATATGCTTTTAAAGAAGTTTTTGCTGTTTTTTTTCTTTCCCATTCTTTAAATATGTCCCCAAAATAGCTATGCACGACATTTCCCTGCTCTTCTTCACCTTCTGACGTTTTATTCATCTAAGTCATATTAGAATACGAACCCAAACATGAACCAAAGCCTCTCCTTTCAAGTGTATCAGAGACAGTCATCTGGCTGTCCTGGGAGGTGTGTTTGGGGTGAGGAGCGACGCCTGGTCCTCAAAGCCACTGGTCCCCGCATAATCCCATTCAGGATGCACTCTAGATATCTTTAGATATGGACTAGAGGAAGCAGGGATAGCTGATTTCCAACATGAACAAGAAAGATGACTTGGAGTGGAAGCATCCTGCTCTACACAATTAAGTTGAGTGAATCAGACAAAGGTTATCAAAATGACACCTTTTGTGCCCAGAATAACTTCAACTCCACTATGCACTGAATTTCTCCATTTGAAAAAAAAAAGCATCCAAGAAAATGTCATACAAGAGATTTCTGTTTATCTTTGGAGGCTTAGTCTACACAAAACTACAAATCTGCTTTTAAAATTTAACTGATTTCCCTATATTTAAATCACACTAAAAGAGACACCATGCTTGATGTTGCCCTCTCTGTGAAAGAGAGCAGCATCATTATAAATGATAGAAAAGTTGAGGTCTTAGAAGTCAATCTTCTGAACCGACACTTAAGGATTTCCAAGCAAACACTGTCGCAATACCTCTTCCTGTCAACCTACAGGGGTTTTAAAGACTGTATTTTTGACTCCTCCTTCGTTTATTCCACTACTCATCTTCTCAAAAATCATTTATGAAGACCCTACAATTCCAGGCACAGACTTGGAGATGTAGACATCATCAGTGTCTTTGTCCTCAGTGGGGTTAGTATAAAAACTCAAAAGAATTTAAGGAATTTAAGGTAAACCCCTAGACTATTTTTGAAGAAACAGCCCTAACCCTTGAAAATCGCAGATAAATCCCTGCCTGCCTCTCCAGCCATGGCCACCTTCTTCCTACCCGAAGTCTAGGCCCCCAAACCCCTGTGTGTCTGCCAAGGTGGCCTTCCTAAATGCTGCGCTAGGTTGGACCTTGCCAAATACTCAACACAGAAGCTAATGTTGCTCTTTCTTTCTTTTCTTTTTTTTTTTTTAATTACAATTATGACTATGCATGTGCATTTAAAATACACATCTCTCTGTATTTTCTGGATATTTCATGAGAGCCAGAAACACTCTATATACCCCAACTTCCAAGTGCTTGGTCAAAGGGAAAGTTTAGGAAACATGGTAGACCAGATGGTCCCATGAAACCTCAGCTTCTCAGGAGACTCAGGATCTCCTTTGCCCATTCCAGCTTCCTACTTGATAGTCTTCCCAACTTGGCTGAGCCAGGGAGCTCCAAATACACCCTCACTCATCCTTGGTGTCCCTGCTGCCACAGTATTCTACACAGTCCATCTCCCAAAGGGCTTACCACTGTGTCCTTTGCTTATTGAACTGACTTATAAGCAAGCAAAAAATGAGTACCACCATCTTCCATAATGTATCCTCAATGAAGCAGCGCTGCTCCCAGCAACAGAAGCATCCAGCAAGACCCTACCCAGAAGTCTCAGCCTGTTCCCTACCTCTCACGTGGGCTTGAATCACAGATTCCTGGCTCCCACTTAGGGGGCATGAGCTTTGGTGGTAGCTAAGTCTCCTTCCCAGTCACCTTCTCAACCTTGGAATTTTTGAGAGTAAATGCACATACTTGGTGTGTTTCTCTCATTTGTGATTTCCAGGCACTGCCCTGCTCAGTTCTTTACTCTAGGAAATGGGTGCAACAAGGCAAGACTGAAAAAATAAGAATTAACTGTCTTGCTCATTCAACTTCTGGGGCTTCAACCAGATGCATGGTGCTGTGACGAGACAAGGAGGAATTCAACTTGACCTTCATTGCTGATTTCATGGAGGAAAAAAATGGAGCAGCATCGTAACACAGCAACTCAAGTCAGCTGAGGGCAGAAGAGCCCAGAAAGTGCAAAGTGAGCCCAAGATGAAACTAATGTGCTTCTGCGTAGGACTTTCTATCTCCTAATGTCAGCAAGAAAGTTGATGAGCTCCACATGGGCCTGGCTCAGACATGGCACTCAATAAATCATTACTCACTGGAGCATGATGAAGGAATTAACCTATGACGAAATGGTGGCCAGTATCCTGAATTTCAGGAGAAGAAAACTAGACAGAATGTTTATTAAAGTCTCTACCAAGTTGAAAAATGTCACGATTCAAAGTAAATCAAGTGTTGGAAACTGCTGGTCTACAATAGCCAAAAGAAGTACATTTTTAATTAGCTCATTTGTCAAAGGCTCTGGCTAACATGCAGACAAATGAAAACTGCAAAGATAAATTTTCCTGGGGTCTAGATGGCTGATTTCCATTTCTTTAGCGATAACAGGTTCCAAGGTACTGCAGCAAAGTTGGTTTTTCAAATGGATTAGTAATGTATAGGAACAGAAAAAAATGCCTTCCAAAGGTGAGTCAAGAGCAGCCAGAGAAAAGGTGATGACTCATCTAATCCCTGTTCCAGTGATTTCTCAAAAGAAGACTAGCAGACATAGTGGGACATACTTTCTGCACCTTGCTTCATAAGTAGAAAAGCCACCTTCCACCTTAACTTCTATAATTGGCTCAGTAAAACACAAGGATTAGTTGTACTGAAGGTCAAGCCTTCAGCTCTGTAGACAGAGCCCACAGGAAATCGTGATGGGACAAAGGGTCGGTGAGGGCTGCTGGGTGGTACAGCACAGGCCTGCTTGGTCTTTACCTGCAGGCCCTCCTGGCCTGAGATTCCCACACCCACATCTGCCACCTGAATCATGCTGACATCATTCGCTCCATCTCCTGGAAACAGAAGAGGCAGGAAGGATCATTAGAGTTGCGTTTCAGAGAATCAAGGTCTTCGCTTAATTCCCACAGGATTGGGTCCTGGGAAGAGGTCATGGGGAAGAACATGAGTTAAAAGCTTGAGGGAAGCGGGCAGAGCAAACATGGTATGAGCTTTTGGAAGCAGCCACATCTGGACAGTTTTTACAAAGCACACTAGTACCAAGTTACTTTTTAAATTAGTTGCTTTACATTGCCAGTTCATACACCAAGAGAGCCCTTGATATGGGCCTGGAATAATGAAAGATGCGATCATCATCTTCATATTACTATTTACTGAACCATTACTGCTTCCATCACATTTATAGCATATCGGTCAAAGCTATTCTAATTCATATTCATAAACTGAACAAAGGAGGTTCAGATTTTGCTTGGCGAACTGTAGAGTCCTGTCTACATACAGATGACCAGATAGTTTATTAGTTATTGTGTTTACCTTTGGGCCCCCTGAATCTGCCATAAAATAAAACTTCCACTTATTCAATCAAGCTGGGATAGAAAACATTTAGGAACACAGCACAGGTCAGAGTTCTTGACATCTCCAGGGAAAGGCAAGCAGAGACATAAGTCATTGTCACTCTGGGATAGTGGCCATTCTTGACAGCAGAAAGGCCCAAAGCATACTCCAAATTGCAAAACTGCACAAAGGACAGAAATACAGAATAATTTTATTGAGGCCACAGATGTCTCTCTCCTGTGATCTTTCTGTTGTTCATTGTGCTGGGTGCAGTCTGGGTGACCAGTCAGTATTTGCCAAATTGAAATTCTGTGAATCAGTAACATTCCCTGTGATATCCCATTCCAAATGAGACGAGTGTGCCCTCTGTCACAAGCCACTGAACACCCAGGGTTAGATCACATCGAGACTTTAAGTACTGGTCAAAGAAATGAACTATGATTCTGAGGGTCATTACTTTTCTTTTTTGAGATTCTATTTTGTATTTTCTAGTTTTTAAACCATTCAAGGCTTTAATCACGATATTTGGGAACCAAGGAGATGGGTCATTCCCACCTGTCATCAGCAGGTGGCGCTGCTGAGTCTAGCTGGTGAGCATCACCCCGGCCTAGGATGCTCTCCAGGCCTGCAGTCTGCAAGGAAAAACTACCACCAGACACACAGTCCTTAAAAAACACCCTCAGTAGCATTTAGCAACTATACCTATCTTAGGATGGGTTTCATTGAATGTCATTAAATGTCAGCAAAGTTCAGCTAACAGAGACCAGGGGAATTCTGATCTCTGGGTTCTTATGACACAATTAACGTTTGCACCCTGGTGCCTCACAGTCACCAGAAATGCCTACAGAGGGCCTTCCGTCTTCACTGACCTGGCCTAATACGAAGTGTGCCCTTTGCTTGTCTGCCTGGGATAAGTCTCCAGTGTCCTGTTGGCCAGGAAACAGTCCAGGCTGTACTACCGACCTCCTAATATGTAGCTAAAACTGTTGCTGCTATAGTCTGTGGCTTTCCTATCTAAGCTTTATAATGGGACAAACTGCCTGCTTTATCACATGGGCTGATTTTATAAATAGAAAAAAGAGCGAGGATGCATTTTCCCCTCCTATGGTATGCGGCATGGGGTAGGAAATTAGGCTGTGTTGAGGCGAAGGGTCTGATCTTTACAAAGCCTGCTGTGGGTATGGCCCAGCCCCGCTGGCCTGGATACTCGCCTATGGCAAGGGTCATGGCCTTGAGCTTGCTTCTGACCAACTTCACCACCATGCTCTTCTGCAGGGGTGTCGAACGACAGCACAGAACAGACCGGCACTGCTTGGCCAGGAAGAGAAATCTGTCCTCCAGGTTTTTCTCAAGGGCGTAGGCCAGGCTCCTTCCATCGATCACGAGGCTGGGGCTGGAGCCCGAGGTGGCAGACGTAGAGGGCGGACAGATGGGGGAGAAGTCCACACTCACGCTGCCCGTGGTCTTCTCGGGGGCGCTGCAGGGGCTCATGGACTGCACATACTGCAGACACTGGTCCAGCAGGGCCGCACAGGCCTCCTGAAAGACACCGGGAGTGTGGTGTAAGGCACCGAGCGACCCACAGACCAGGGCACCCTCCCTGATGCGCTTGGATATGACAGATACTCCCCAGGGCACCCCCTTCCAAAACTGGGAGCCTAGTTGAAGAGGATGACATTACACACAGAAGAGAATGAGCTGGGCCAGAGTGTCTATAAGATCCGACTCTATCACTCCTTGTGCAGCGTGGAGGCTGGGATAGAATGAGCTCATTCTGGGAGGTCTGACTGTCCGGATGATGGCTAAACTCCTGGCTACTTGGGCTTAAGGAGGCGATGAGTTCTTCTCGATGGTTCTCTGAAGTCCTTCTCAGCCCTTCCTGTTCCTGGGGCGGGCCCAACAACAGGACACCAAACTCTTGGAAGTCTTCATTTTGATTAGCCTAGAGCATGTCACATGATGTTCTTCCAAAGCTCTCCAACTGACTGGGAAAATGGAAGTAAAAGAAAAAAAGCCTAATGATGGAGACCTTTAATGGGCAATGCCCTTCTAAAACTCTACCTGAAATCCAGGGAGAGTAGGAAACCCTAGTAAGGAAGCTGCAGGTCAGGAGATGCGGGGCACAGGAGGGACACCTATTTCAGGGGCAAGCACACTCCAGGGAGCTCAGAGACAGTCAGCTTACCAGGTCAGTGACCAGTTTCCAGAAATCTAGATGTGTTCAACGAGCGCTTATTGAGAAGCCCTGCTTTATACAAGTGAGAAAGACTACAGAGAAGAAGAATAAGCTGACATTGGCCTTAAGGTCATAGGGACAGTCAGGCAGCTGGACAATCACCCGCCCCCGCCCCAACCACACATACCCCCGCCCATGACCACAAGTCACAGATCTGGAGGCACGAAAGTGCTTCTGGATATAGAGAAGGAGAGATTCACTCTCAGGCTCGGTTGGGAGTAACTGGGAAAGACCTTGCAAATGTGGGATCTCATGGTCGGTACAAATGAGTTCCCTGATCCTAGCACAAAGTATTGACAAGGCTGGTTCCAGGTAAGATGGGGCAAGGACACTTCCCCTAGCCCTCTACTGAACGCTGCTACTGCACCTGGACAGAATTCACAGAGCAGCTATTTAAGGCCTCTGAAAGCAAGTAGGAACAATCAGGTTGGGAAGAAGACCACATTCTAAGCACACTGACTGGATGGAGAGCTTTGCATTCTTTCTCTGGAGGCCCTGACCTGGAACTTGGTGGTGGGGGTCAAGGCAAGACAGGGACTATTCCAGGAGAAGTCCTCTAGTTCTAGCTGGAGGAGAAGAAAAGAGAACTTTTCAGAGAAGATGGAGGAAATTCCATTTTTATGGAATTACTTTTTCTGGAATCTCTTGAACGCAGCCCCAGGCTGCTGTGCTATGGTGGGGTAGCAATACGGACAGGCATGGCCGCAAGGCCACCCGTTACTACTCCGAGGGAGGCGGGGCTTCCTTTCCCTCAGAAAAGCCGCAGCCCCCTGATGACCGCTGCCATGTCTTCTCCATCCTACAACAGCCTGGCCCTGGATTTACAGGTTGGAACATATGGGGGTATAAAAAGCACAGCAAGGCAACTCAAACACCAGCTTTCTTGCCAGAAGACTGAAAAGGTTCCCAGAGAACCAGAAAGTACTGGGAAGATTGTGAAGAGGAAGGAACTTGGCTAACTGACCCCAGAACGTGGCTTATTAATTTCTGTACTGATCTACAGGTTGTGAATTCAGGTGTGAATTCACAGTCAGATTCTTCGACAGCATAATAGAAGTTTTTTTGAATTGTTGAACTCTGGCATAGAATACCCCCACCAAACTCAAAACTGATCTCAAGGTGGCAAAAATGTGCTACAGATGCGAATTTCATGGCTGAAGCTAAGCACAACTGACTGATACCAACATCCACATGTAGTTCAAAGTATGCAATCTGAAGCCAAGAGGGCTTATTATCTGCTAAAAGAAATACATATTCTCTATAGATGTTAAAATGGACCAGAATACATCTTTAACTTTTTCAGCATACAAAGAATCAGGAGATTCTCAATGCATGTGAGAAGATAATCAACAAAAGCCAACACAAAGATGACAAAGATACTGGGATTATATGACAAAGGTTCTAAAGCGGCTGCTATAAAAATGTTTTAAGAAGTAAGAGTGGAGGTTCTAGAAATAAATTGAAAGATAGAAATTTTCATACAAGGTACAGAAGACATAAAGAAGAACCACCGAAATTTTAGAACCAGAAAGCATATTAACCAAAACAAAGAACTCAGTAAATTCCTGAACTTTTAATGTAGATACTCTGCCCTCACGGAGATGAAACTTAACTCCACACTCTTAAGTGTGACCTGTGCAGAGGGACTTCTTTCTGAAGAGCACAGTGTAGGAAGGGCTGAAAGGAGTTAGTTTAAAATAGAGAAAACTAACAAACACAATCAACAACAATGGTAAGGCAAGTGGATAGAATGTGCCCTTGATGTGCTATGGTGAAATAATGAAATGGGTTATCTTATGCTAATCTCATCATGAAAAAAAAAATCAAATAAATCCCAATAAAAGGCCATTTTACAAAAGACCAGATGGGTATTCATCAGAATTTTCAAGGTCATCACAAGCAAGGAGTCTAAGGAAACACTAAATGTAATATGGCGCTCTCAGTGACAGCCTAGAACACAAAGAAAGATGTCAGGCAAAAATTAAGACAATCCAGAGTTTATTGGGTTTAACAGTATATATTGGTTCAATTGTAAAGATGTTAATAACAGGAGAAACTGGGTGTGAACTACATAAAGAATGCTCAGTATTATCGTGACAATTTATCTGTGGATCTAAAACTGTTCTATATGTAAAGATTATTTTAAAAAATTTCACTAAATAGCCTTAGTGCAGGATGGAGGTGATGGGGAAAAAGTCAATGACTTTGAAGATAGATCAATGGAAATTATACTATTAAAATAAGACAGAAAAAAATTGAAAAAAATTAAGCCTCCTTCAAAAACTGAAGGAACCTTTGAAACAAAAGCAAAAAATTTAACATCTGTGTCATTAATCTCTCAGTAAAAGAAGAGGAAATTCAGTTCAGAAAAAATTCTTGAAAACATAATAACTGAAAACTTACTGAATTTGGTGAAAAGGATAATCACCCAGATTCAAGATCCCAGCCTATAAATCTCGGAAATCCACACAGAAACACATCATAATCAAATTGCTTAAGACAAAAGACAAGGAAAACTTTTCAAAAACGGCCAGATAAAAATCAATCATTCATTATACAGTAATAATGATTTGGACAATTGCTGACTTCTCATTAGTAACTGTGGAGGCTAGAAGAAGTGGAACGGCATTTTTTCAAGTGTTTAAAGAAGAACATAAGCCTGTAAAACCATCTATATCCAGTGATTGTGCCCTTCAAGAAAGAAGGTAAAAGAAAGACATGATGAAGGGAAGAAAGAGTGTTGACGACAGACATACTGTAAAAGAACAGCCAAATAACGTTCTGAGACAGAGGGGCAATCACTCCCCTAGAAACTGGGCACCAGGAATGAAAGAAGTGCAAGAGAAATTATAAACGTGTCTGTAACATAATAGACTATTTTTCCCTCTTGAATTCTTTAAAATATGCTTTGTAATGGGAGAGCATCTGATAAGCATTTAATGTATATGGCGATAGCATTTAAGACACGTATAACCTAAGGCAGAAGAGTAAATATCACAGGGAACCATATGCTTTCTTTATTATCCTTGAAGCGGCAAAACACTGATTCAAAGTAAACTGTGACAACATAAGTAGGAATATTGTTATCTCCAGAAAAAGAAAAACTGATAAAAATGATGATGTCAAACACAGTAAGTTAAAATGGAATACCAAAGATGTTCAAATAACCCCAAGGAAGGAAGAAAAGGGAAAAGAGGAATCAAAAATATAATAATAATAAAACAAACAAAAAAAGGGAGACCTGAATCCAGACATATTGGTAATTAAACTAAACCTACACGATCTAGGCACACCAATTAACAGACTATCTGAATGAAGAAAAACATAACCTAGCTACAAAAAATAAAACCTAAACCCCCCAAAAACTCAAAACATACAAAACCCAAAACCAAAAGCCTAATTTCAAATGTAATGCGATAGGGAAATTAAAAGCTATAGGACAGAAAATTATATGCCAAGAAAATACAAATCAGAATCACTGCAGAGGCTGTGCTGGGCCCGAGAGCAAGTGCTTTTGACTTTGCCGGTCAGTTAGCTGCAAACTCCACACCAGCACTGTAAGAAGGAAGCGGCCAGAGGTCATATGTAAAAACATGGACAAGGCCTTGTTGGAAAGGACTTTATTTTTAGAACTAGGTGATATGCTGGATATGGCCCCAGAGCCACGGTGTGCTGACCCCTTGTCATGGAGGAATTGAACCCTATACATCCACCAGCTGGAGCTCATTGATCTACCAGCCAACAGGCAGAAGACACGTCCTTTTCAGACGCACGTAGACGTGTGCCAAGGCAGAGCACAATCCGGGCCATCAGATTTGCATTAAACAAAATCAAAAGAGCTGAAATCATACAACGCATATTCCACGACCATAACAGAATTAAGCTAGAAATCAGTGACAGAAAGAGAACAGGAAACCCTCCAGACGATGAAATGAAACAAAACGCTACCGATTTTAAGATGTTTAAAAAACACAACACAGTCATCAAGACAGCATGATATTGATCTAGATCCCCGAACCAGAGCAGAACGTGTGGAAATACACTCACACAAATATGACCACTGGTTTTCAACCACAGCGTACGAGTCATTCAAAGGGAAAAGGACCTTCACAGCGGTGCTGGATTCACCATACAGCGACATGCAGAGAAGCGAAGTGTGACATAAACTTCACACCTTCCAGAGAATTCTGTACAAAATGGATTGTATCTAAAGATGAGAGGTAATGTATGCAGTGTTTAGAGGAAAATACAGTCCCTAGAAGGTAGGTACATTTGATGCGACAACTAAAGCATGTTCCATAAAAGAAAAAATTGTTGGTTCAGACACATCCTCCAGCACAGATGCTGCAGGTGGGAGCTCACAGAGGAATCAGAGTCTAGACCAGGGCCCCACACAAAGCAGATACGCCTATATATTTAGGAATAGAAATAGATAAATCTGTGACTGGGTAAAAACCCTTTAATCCACCGGGGCCGCCTTTGAAACTAAGAAATCCCAGAAAATCCCAAGTGTAATGATAACTGTGTTCTAAGAAGCAGAAACACAAGTCAAGCTCAGAGAAAGAGGCAGAGGACACAGGTGCTCCTCACAGCGCCCCAGGATCGGAAGGCCCCCCAGGGGCCTCCCTGCTGTGCTCACCCTGAGGGACCGGGAGGGCGTGGCTGCCCCAGGAGCACAGCAGGGCCTCCTCCTAATTGCTTACCTGGGATTCGGCGTTCAGGGTGATGACCTCCTCCTCGTGGTCCAGCAGCTTGCAGGCGTAAGCGATGTTAATGGCCGTTTCTTGTTTGTCCCCAGTGAGAACCCAGATCTGCAGGCCTGCCTGACGCAGCTTAGCAATAGTTTCAGGGACTCCGTCCTGGAGGCGGTCTTCAATCCCAGTGGCACCTGGTCAAATGGACAACAGTGTGGGTGAGGCTCCTCTCACTGGCCCCCTAATCCCAACAGGGTGTGACTTCATACATCCACACACCAGTCGGGGGCTGGCCTGGCCCGGCAGACAGGGCCTGCTTGGGGTCTGCCTGTTTGGAACATGTTTCAATGACTCCTCATTTGAAGACAATGGGGGACACTCGCAACAGCTCTCTCCACCTAATAGTTAAGAATGAGCACGCAGCGGGCCCTGGTGGGCCAGTGGTTGATTGCTCCCTGGGCACAGTCCACAAACATCCCAAAGTCCCCGGTTCAAGTCCTGGGGCTGAGATGAGCCACCGAGATGAACAACTACACAAAATACACAAAGTGCTTCCTCCTCTCTCTTCCTGCCTGCCTGCTTGTCTTCATTCCTGCCTGCACCTTTTCTGGGAAGAAGAGATAAACGATTAAGTAGGACTAACCTCAAGTCACTGAACAATTTTCTCTGTACCTATGACAAAGCACCTCCCAGTCTGACCACACACAGCTTTTAATTCTACAGAAAATTTGAGTCATGGGGCAAAAAACCCTATTCCAAGAGATGAGGAAAAGGTTTTAAAAAATTACCCAGCCCAGATAAAAGTTCCAGTAAATAACATCCAGTGTTTGCTCTCAACAACACCTACCCTTAACTGTCTGCACAGCCACTAGTTCCTGAAAGCATCAGCACTCCAAGTATGCTTGTCCCCCCCACACACAAGGAATAACAGACGTTTCTCTCGTAGGTCTCGGTATATTGGGGGAAAGACCACTCAATGCAGAAACAGGCCTGCTAGGCCAGCCTCTGTGTTTTCCTGTGTCTGATGTGGTGAGATGGTCAGCTCTTCCTTTCTCCTTACGTCACCCTCTTCCCTGTGCTAGGGTGCTGCTGTGGAATGGAATTTGTGCTCCGAGTGCTACCTTGAAAGCCTAATCTCCAGTGTGATGGTGTCAGGAGGTCAAGCCTTTGGGAGGTGACTGAGTGGCAAGGGTGGGGCCCTCATGATGGAATTGGCGTCCTGACAATGAGACGCAAAGAGACAGTCTCTTTGCACCAGGACATGGAAGGCAGGCAGAACTGCATGGGAAGCCAAACCTGAGGGGAACTGGTGCTGGGACCGGAGCCTCCAGAACTGTGAGAAATAAATGTCTGTGGTTTAAGCCACCCCATCTGTGGGGCTTTGTCATGGAGACCCTAAATAATTCACTCCTTCTAGAACTTGGTGGGCAAATGACGTATTCCGAGGTTATTTGCCCACCAAGTTCTTCCACTTGCCCTTCTTCTAGAACACGTGGGGTGGCAGGTGTGGGGAGGGTGCCGAGAGGTGTAACATCTGCACAGAAAGCGCACATTGCTTAAGGATGCCTCCTGCTGTTCTCCAGAAACCACAGAACCATGTGCCCGCCCAGTGATCAGGACACAGCCTCACCAGCTCCCCAGAAACCCTTCTCAAGGCCAAGTGTCTTCGTCTCCTGCCATCTCGGGCAGCCTGTGCTGTGGTGTGTGGACCTGGGCCTCCCTCCCATCCAGCAAATGTTCCAGAAGGCTAAGCAAGAGCTCAGGAAGGGTCTGGAAAGGGAGAGGTTAATGCACTCAAGCGCCCCTCTACTCTGAACCATGAAATCCCCACAGGAAAGACCAGGCAGGGGTGTGGAGCTCCCAGTTTACTTAGAAAACAAAATTAGATTACATTCTATGCCCACCAGTCCCCAGGAGGGCATCTGGTCTTGCCTCCCCTCCCCTCTCCCAGCCAGATCATTTTAAGGTCTAGCAGAGGGACAGAGTATGTGACCCAGGTCTCCAGCTTTCTGTTTTCAGCACCCAACAGAGTCACTATCTTCTAGCTCAACCTAAGTGTCACTTCTACTATGACATTCTCTCTGATATCCAAGGCAAAAAGGAGGATGATCATACCTGCCTCCCTCTGTTCATCATACCTCGCTTATATTTAATACTAATACTAACACCAATACTAATTGTGGACTCATGATCATCATGATGGTTAACCTTGATGGACTGCTGATTATTTTCCAGGCAAAGATTTTCATAGTATCCCTAAGGCCAACAACAGGTGTCCCCACTGTACAGATGTGGAAAGCAAAGGATAAGAAGCTGAGTTAGCAAGGGCAGGGAGCATTCCATGCCTGCCTGCCTTGTGGTCCAGATCTCACCTCTGCCGTAGGATAAACGTGCACTTGGGAGCTGGATATGACTCATCCAGGTCCCATCCTTCACTAGAGGACATCTTCCTGAAAGGGCCTTCTAGAAAGGGCCTGTTATCGCCCAGCTTGGTCTCCTGACTGATCAGCCAGCGCTCCTCTGTGACTGTCCACCAAGAAAGCACATGGGGAAGGCCTCAGAGATAAATTCCAATTCACAGCGAGTCCCAGGAAAAGCTGACACCTTGAAAAGACATCTTCTTCATTTCAGTGTTAACTGACCGAAGGAATGGGTCCCCACAAGTCACTGGACTCACCCTCGCCTCTATAATATGTGGGTTTGAATCAAACACAGAATATAACCAAAGTTAGAAAGAGAATTCTGGGAAGTCTGTCCACCTCCACATGATAGTAAGCTGGGGACAGAGAGTAAAACCAAGGGGACAGTAGTTTCAAAATGATCTGGAAGCACAGTGTCTTTCTGCAGCTCTCAAGGGGGCGTGTTAATAGCATCAATGATGTGACTAAGTAAATGTCACTTTCTTACAATCAGATCTTCGTGTGATTGAGCGCTCGTGAGTCTTGAAACAAGGGTAGTAAGTAGGATTCAAGCTGGTGCCCCCACATATCTGTATGTTCTAGTGACAGGTGGCCTCTCATGGGAGATGAAAGGATTTCAGGAACTGAGGAGTTTCAGAAAACATTTCCAGAATTCAGCAAGGGTGCTGGGGCAAGGGAGGACGGTGCTGTTCTTTGAATTTAGATTCTTGGCCAGAACTTCTAGAACACAGTCACAAGGGGGATCCTGTCTACTGGAAGTCATCTGTGGCTCTCTGGTGCTACTTAACATAAGAACCTAACTGACAACATTTAGAAAGAGGTTATTTGGCTTTGGATATAATAAAAAACAAACAACTTATTTCACACTTCTGAAGAACGGAGCGTAATGTGTGTGGATAAAGTTGTGGTAATCTCTTAGGCACTGGCTACCAGGTTCTTCAACTAGGCCTCATGGTTTGTCGTGAATATCCCAGGGACAGGGGATGGCAGGCATTGCCAATTGGCCTGCATACCTGACTCTGGCTGATTTCAAACAACCAGCACAGCATCAAGAGGCCATTTGAAACTCTTGAAAAGGATGCGAAGCAGCCAAAGGCTATTGCAAAATGGAAATGTATTAGCAAGCTGAGAAATCAGGAAGCTCTCTGCCCAGCACCCTGATGCAGCCCGCTGTGGGCAATCCATGCGGCCTGAACCCACCCACCTTAAGAGTTATCTTAATCCTCCTGGGAAGAAGCGCCTGCCTCAGGATGACAGCAGAACGTGACTGAACTAGAATTCTGAAAATCTTGACCAGCTAGGACACTGACCCATTCCCAAAATAAAGAGCCAGAGTAAGAAGAAAAATGGGCTTTTTGATGGTTGTAAAGTTGCCTAAGTAAAAGTGACAAACTTGGAGATACAAAGCAATTCCTCTGGAAGAGATTTAGGATGATGAGTAGATCTCAAGTTCAGGATGAGCCTAGGGTACATGAGGGTGGTTACAAACTCAGGCTGTATTAACAGAGATGTAGCACCGGGGTGGAAAGAGGTGATGGATGACTGACTAGCCTAGAGCACCCGTATGTAAGAGGCTGCAGCCTGTGTGGGAGCAGTAACAGGTGACTCATCACCACAGATAAGGGTGCCAAGGACTGAGCCACTTGTTCAGACTTGCAGGCCAGGAGGCAGCAGAGACAGGACTGGACAATGGAATCAGGTCATCTAGACTCTTCTAGACTCTGGAAGCAGGAAAGGAAGGGGTGCCTGGAAACACAGGTGGAGAGGGAACAGCTGAGGGACTCAGCCATGTCCTCACTAAAGCCTCATCCTGTGGAAAGGGGAGCTGTCTCTGCATGCTCAAGAGAGTGGGACCAGCGCCCCCTGGAGGAAGGTCCTGGAAGGCAGATTTTACTACCTTCAAGATGATAAAGCTCTCGGGGAGAAAAGCTGCCCCCAGGGAGAGCCCACAGTGAAGGATCAGAGAGTCTGGTCCCAGGCAGGGGGGTGGGGGGTCCAGGAGAGACACCAGCACCTCTCCCACCCCACAGATCTGATCGACAGTGTCTATAGAGGAAGCATATTCTAGACGCAAGCAGTTCTCTGTGGGTAAATCAGACTGGCACATTGCAGAGCCATACTTCAAGAATTTCATGTAATTCACCCCCAGGAATACTACTCAATGCCTCGGGGCTTTAAATCCTGGGCTTTCTGAGTAATGCATATCCTGTTTTAGACACTGTAGCCAAAATAGAATATTTCATAGTGCTGCCTGTTCAAACTGTGGGGTTTAAAAAAAGATTAGGGGGTGGTGCTAGGGGTTGGGGATAGGGAGAGATGGACAGGCAGAGCACAGAGAATTTGCGGGGAAGTGAAAATATTCTATATGACATAATGATGGACACAGGTTTGTTCAAACTGACCGAATGTACACCACCAGGAGTGACCCTTAAGGCAAACCACGGACTTTGATGATTATGCTGCATCAATGAGGGTTCATCATTGGTAAAAACATGAATCATTCTGGTGGTTAATGTTGACGCTGGAAACTACATATGTGCGGGGGCAGTAGATACAGAAATCTCTTCCTTCCCTCTCTATGCTGTTATAATCCTAAAATTGCTCTACAATATAAAACCTTTAAAGAAAGAACACGGACTGTGGTGAATCATCATCTAGTTCAAGTTCCTGGTGTTGGTCATCACAGTTAGTTATGTGTGAGGATATTCTTATTTCTGTGGAATACACAATGAATTATTTAGGAAAGGTCTCTAAGCTTATTTTCCAGTGATTTAGGAAAGAAAAATAACAGAAATGTGTGTATTTAGAGACACATGCCTGTATAAGCAGTGGAGAAAATGGAAATTGTAGGAATCGATGAATCTGTATAACAGATACAGAGGAGTTACTGGTATTATTATTATTGCAAAACAAGAAGTTATCTTATGAGATACAAAGTAAAGTGTGTGCCTGTAGTCATGCTATTAAATATATTAACCAATGCTAATTAGCTACATTAATATGCACACACATGCATATACACATATGTGTGTATATAGGTTTAGATATATAGAAATCCCAATTCCTGTGCCCAAGGAACAAGGCCAAATAAATGACAGCTTTTCTGTGTTAATAAAAGGCCAACTCCTGTCTCTCTGTGGTCCAGGGGTGAGCATGCTGTGACCATCAGCACCACGGACATGTGTTCGTCGAGCCAGGACCGTCCAAACAAGCTCATGATGAGGACACAGCACACCAAGACTCAGCTAATTCAACCCACACTTCACTAAATATTAAGTTGTTCAAATATCTGAAATCTTAACTAAATACTAAAGGGAGAGTCTCATAAATACGAATAGCACACCGTCGCAAAGACAGGCACGTTTTCGTTAAAATGAGCCCACTTTCTTCTCATCCAAATTGTATCTGTGAAACAGTCTTCAAATTCAAAATGTGGCCCTTTCTGGGGCCCAATGATTTCTCTTTGTTTCCTGGAGGGAAATTCTTTCAAGCATCCATAGCTGACAAGCCTGGCTCCTCGCCTCACTTTTTGGTGGGAAAGCAGGATTTCAGGGGTGTCAGCAGGCTGCAGATGCGGGGTATTTGGCTGGGATGGGACAGAAACCGGCCAGAGGCGGCGCCCTAGGGTCAGGACAGGAGCTCTCATCACCAAAACCTGGGGGCGGAGCTGCCTCTGACTCCAGCGTGTCACCCCTGCTCCAGGACCTTCTCTGCCAACTCCCTGCCGCTCCCCGCAGCATGATCCCTGCAGCCCCATTACCCAGCAGATGCAGATTGGTCTCCAGGCGAATGGCCGACTGAAAGAGGAGCTCCTCGCGGTTGTCCAGGGCGGATTCCGCTTCTAAGTGGCTTTGCAACCAGCAGGCGTACTCTTCTTCACTCAGCACCTGCGTGAGACACGCGGGTGAGCGCAGCCCGCTGCCACCAACACGCGGCACGGGCCACCCCACTCACCCTCTTGGCGATGCACAAGGTACGCAGCCCTTCCACCGCGTACAGGTTGAGGTAATTCTGCGTCTTGCTTCGGATCTTTTTTTGGTGCCTTCCTCTGGGGTCGTCTAGGTCGGAGAAGAGACAGTCACACCCTGAGCACCAATGACAGAGCCCAGCCGCAGGCCCGGGGCTGCTTGGGGAAGCTCTGGATCTCTGCAGGAGGTCATAATGTCCTCTGCTGCAGATGCTGATTTACCATTATGCATACCTAAAGCCTCTATCATGTTCTGATAAAATTATTAAGAAATGGCAGCTAAAATAAATAAATAAATAAAGCAAGCAAGCACAGGAGCCTCCTGGCGGCTCAGGTGCTAAGCTGTGGGTGGGGGCAGAGAACTCAGAAATTCCAAGGATCTAGATGTGTGACCGAGGGTGGGGGGAGCAGCCACAAATTAAAGACAAATAACTAAGTGACTTCTCCTCTTCCTGCTTGTTTTGCAGGCAGGAATGAAGGTGAACAGGCAAGCAGGCAGGAAGAGAGAGGAAGGAGAAGCATTTGATTTACTTTATGGGGTTGCTCCCTCAAGCACCGAGACGCAAGGCCTTTGGTCCTTGGGATGTATGTGGAAGCACTGGACCTAACGGCTACTCGGCCTGGGCACTCCCTCCCTCTTCCTTTAAAAACAAACACGAAAACTTCTCCCGCTTTTCCTTTCCTCCCTCTCTTGAAATTTAAAATACAAAGAAAATAAAAGCACAGAATGGAAGGGGCAAAACACACCAACAGAATTCATTCCATGCCATTTCTGCATCTTCCCCTCCTCCTCACAGCCAGCTCATCCGTACGTTTTGGCAAGAAACCCTTCCCACCCAGCTTCCCGGCTCAGTGGCCACGGAAACTGCCAGCTTGTAATGTCTTTCAAGCAGTCATAGTCAGAGACATGGGGTTTGCCAGGGCAGGGAGTGAGGGCCGGGCATTGCTCACAGGACACAGTTTCGGTTTTGCAGGATGACAAAGTCCTGGAGACCTGCTGCATGAAAGACGACTGAAGCGAACACTTAACACGGTCAAGATGCTAAACTTCCAGTGTGTGTTTTTAACTGCATTTTTTTTTTAAATTAAGAAAGTAGCTGCCAGTAAGAGTCCTCTCACTATCCACCCTTTCCTGTTTTCTGTAGACACAGATGTGGAGCAGAGTTGCTTAGTAGCAAACTGCAGAAGCGCACTGAGCCTCACCCAGCTGTGGAATCCGCAGCAAGGCTCCCACACACCTAGCGCCGCCCTTCCTTGGGTCAACCAGCATGAGCGGGAAGCAGAGGCACTGAAGTGCGTGTCTGAATGGAGCGAGCAAGTGTGTTTTGGGGCCCGTGACGGCTAAGTGGCCTTCACCTTCCTGCCTCAGAGGCTGGCACAGTGGGAACACGAGGCCAGAGTTCTGTCGCAGCTCAGCAGGCAGGGATGTCACAAGAGCATTGTGATTTATTCCAACAACTTCCGATAAAGGGCACTCGGGAAACATCTGCTCTGTACATTTATCCCTGGTCGGCCATACTGCTTGCCAACGGCACACAATTTTCACATAAAATTCAAAGTAACCGTATTTGTTATTTTAAAAAGAACCTCATCCAATTTTTTAGAAGAAACTTCATGATGGGGGCAGCTTCTCATGTTCCTGGTTGAAACGAGAAGTTCACAACCACAAAGCCCTCGTTACAAGCGATCTAGCATCCTTTCTGTCCAGTCTGTTCAACGGAGGGCAATTTCTCCCCATTTATGAAAAATTGTTAATACAAAGTACACTGTTTTCTATCTCTGAACATCCCTCACAAGCAGTGAAGCCAGAGAAAAGAGAAAATGCCCAGATATCACAGAGGGCATACTTTTATCAAGCATTATTTGCTGTTTATTGGACATTTAAATATAATCGGACAATCAATATATTTTCTTTGCTAAATCTGACAACTTTCTTCCTGGAGACAAGGCCCGGCTCTTGGGAAGGCTGTCTCCTGTCTGGGTTGGCTGCCTGGGTTCCCATCAGGACCCTGGGAGTAGCCCTCAGAGAAAGAGGTCTATTTCTCATAGCTGTAAGGTGTGCGTTTGAATAGCTGAATGTGTTACCTCCATTTCTCCCTTCCCTTAGAAAATGGTATTTCTCCTATAAAGAGTTCATCTCAGTGAGGCAGTAAATCAGGGAGGTGAATCCCCCTACCTTGCTCCTGCATACTTTATTTACTGAGCAGCATCAGTGTGTGGGGTCCAGACTAGTCCTGACTCCCATGACCTCCTGGCTCCTGGAAAAGGGCACAGCAGCCTGGGGGTTACGACTTCAAGACCACACCATGTGCAGCTGATGGAAGAACAGGCAAGTGAAACTTAGAAGAAGGAAGCAGAGAAGGAAAGGGACCCGGCTTCTGCGAATCACACCAGGCTCTGGGCTTGGTGGAGCATCCTGGGAGGTCAGCACCTGACTGCTTTTGCGCAGAGGGGAAACTGAGGCACAGGAAGCATGAGGGCTTTGCCCAGGGTCACCCCAGTCTGTACATGTAGACTGGATCTGAACAGAAGTCTGTAGATCCTGGGGAGGGTGGGTCCCTTTTTGCTAGATGGCACACAACTGCCTGCCAGAGCAGGCAAGAGGGGGTTACGACTGCCGTCAGCTTGGCCTCCTCATGACTTTTTTAGTAAAAGTGTTATGAGCTCTTTGAATAAAGATGGTGGATTCAATCCAGAGGGGTCACTGCTGGGCCTGCCTCACTTTCTCACTGACCCAGGACACCTTGGCCACCTGGGTACACCTTGAATGTACCCAGGGGAAGGTGAATATCCATACAAATGGGGTGTGTGTGTGTGTGTGTGTGTGTGTGTGTGTGTGTGTGTGCATTTAAAGAGAAAGGAAAGCAGGCAGGCATGAATAAAGACAGAGAGCAGTCAGGAAGGAAGAGAAAGGAGGAAGAAACATTTATTTAGTTGTTCATTTTAGTTGTTTCTCCAGGTTCCAGGCACAAACCTGAGTCCTCGGGGCTGTTTGTAGACTGTGTCCCAGGCGCGGGCTGAAGCCCTGAGCCACCAGGGTGAGCCAAACTGCCTATCTTACGGTCATGTGAGAGTCACAGCGCTGTCATTTTACCACTTTCTGCTGAGGTGCCACAGATGGCAGGTTCTGCTCTTTCTCCTCTGCAGTTCCTAGACCTGAGTGATTATTTCCTCCCTAGGAGAGGGCCATGCCAGAGGAGGCGCAGCAGCAAAGTTGCCCTGGATTGCAAGCTGGTGGAGGGGCCTGAACATGAGCGCCAGCACCCCTAACCTTGAGGTCAGTTCTGAGGATAAGGGCTTGTTTGTGCTTTGACTTGAAATGTGAAAATTTTAAATTAAAAGCGAAGTGAGACACTGTCACTGCCTCCCGGATGTTCTCCTGTCCCTGTACGTTCCGCAGGGCTCTCACCCCTGGAATGCTGGTGCTGGTATGGCCTTTCACCTTAACCGAGACCCCAAAGTCAAACATAGCATAGTTTCATTAAAGTGGCTTAAGGCCAGGCTTTTCTTTTTTTTCTTTCTTTGTTTCTTAAGAACAAACCCAATTTTTAGGATGTAGTGTGAAATTCTCTCCTATCACTCTGTCTGTTTTTCTTTTGTGTGGATGTAAAAGCAGCCTGAGAATTGGACTCTTCCCACTCCAGGGCGGAACCACTGCAGGGCGGAAAGCCAAAACCCTGCCCTCCAGTAGGTAAGCCCCAGGAAAGGTCATCTGAACTATTTTCAGAGACCCATTTGCAAATTTAGCTCAGCTGCCTTTGGAGGTAGCAGCTCTGTGAGAGGAAAATCGATTTCCTGTCTGCAAAGGACTGCCAGTGCCCTTTCCCAGCATGGAGCCATCCTGGGCCTCGGCGACAGTCCTGAGCACTGGGATGATGGCTGGGAGACCGTGGGAAGTAGAGGGGACACGAGCCGGGAGCTCCGGAAGGGCAGATGGCATGCACAGGGTTTTACAGTGGGACGTCCCCAGAGCTCTTTCCAGGATACAGCAGACAGGGAAGCTGTGGGGTCAGCTAGGTCCTAGCAGGGGGACCCTCTCTATCAGCCAGCAGCACCCTTACCACCACCCGGTGATGAGTGGGGACCCCGACCCTGCCCCGCCCAGGTCCCAGAAGCATGTGTGGTGTAAGCTTGGTCAAGTCCATCCTCTGCACTGGTGGCTTCACACCCATGTCTCCCAATCCTTACCCACAAGGCCAAGGCAGAGTTACTCTGCCCCGTGCTGGGACAGAGGTCACTTCCTGGGCCCCTCTTTGACTTTGACTTTGGGCAGCTCTGGAAATGAGCTGAAAGCTGGCAGGGACCTCAGCGCTGCCGCAGGTCGAGACAATCACAGGGCAGGAAGGAACGTTCTGGAACTTCTAGTCTACACGTTCTTAACCTTCACTGTCCAGATTTAAAAGACGATGATCCACGCTCCCCAGGGCCCCCGACCCCATTGTTCTGGGGCAAATGGACAAACGGCAGCTGAGAAACGTCTGACCCGCACTGGTTCCAAAGAGAATGAATGAAAATCACTTTACTCGGGGGAAGGAAGGGGCTCGATTGCGACTTTCCTCCTGGGGCCGAGGGGCGGGGCTGCCTACCTGAGGAGCAGGGCACCAGCAGGTCCATGACCACCGAGTCGGCCCCCTTCGTGTACACGGTGATCTCGTCGGTGAGCGGGTGGCGGATCACCACCGACATCCTCTTGCGGATGGAGTCGAAGCCCAGCGTGTGCAGCAGCTCGAAGGTGAGCCTGCCCAGGTGCGGCAGCTCCACCGACACCTGGTCGTGCAGCCGGTCCACCAGCGCGCAGTTGTAGGCGCGGGCGGCGTAAACCAGCGCCGCCTCGTCGGGGCTCTCGGCCTCGTAGCGCAGCTCCCGCTCAGGCTCCGGCCTGGCCTCCCGCTGGGGTTCGGGCAGAGGCTCCGGGGCGCCCCGCGACGGCCAGCTGCCCGCCCCGCTGCTGTAGCCGTTGCTGGCGATGGCCGCCTGGCCCAGCTGCTCCTGCAGCCTGAGCAGCGAGTTGTTGGGGGCCAGGCTGTTCAGGAGGCTGGACCCCGACTTGTGGGCGGTCTTGGTGGTGGCCAGGCTCCCCATGCTGCTGCAGCCGGACGTCAGGCGGCTGGGCGTGAACCTCCGAAGGAAGTCTTCGATGGTCTTCACCGGGGACTTGAGTTCGAACCGCACCCTCACCTGCAAGGGCTGCGATCAGAAGGCAGGGGAGCAGTGCCCCCCCAGGCCCCACCCGACTGCCACGGGCACTCCTCCCCGCCCCGCCCGGGGCTCAGCGCGCTCTCCCCGCTTCCCACGTTTCTGGACAAGCACTGAGAACTGCCGCTAAGGCCCGCGTTTCTCCCTCAGGAACATCCTCTGCCCTCCTCCACGTCACTGAAACAAAGGCCTAGTCATTCCTTCTTTCTTTTTTCACTAGTAAGGCTTATTATTGCTTTTCTGTGCAAATGCTATATTCACTCTGGGACACGGAAATTGCCTCAGTCTGTATGTCGCACCACAGCCACCACTACACTTCCAGGGTCCTTCCTTTACCGCCAACTGTACCCCTGTCCTCCTCCCCCACCCTGCTCTGCACAGTCGTCGTCATCTGTGTCCTGCGAGTTTTTGCTGCGATTTACCTGTTTCATCTCGTTCTATTCTAACCCATATATGAATGAAATCATCCTGTATTTCTTTTTCTTTCTGGACTTAGTTCATTAAACATGATCCCCTCCTGTTCCATATCCAGCTTGTTGCAAAGGGCACGATTTCATCTTTTTAACAGCTGCAGAGAAGTTCATTGAGTATACATAGCATCCACAATCAGAGAAATATCTGCACCCCAATGTTCAGAGCAGCACAGCTCATACCAGCCAAGACGCGGAAACAACCTAAATGCCCATCGAGAGACAACGGGATAAAGCAGCTGAGGTCTGGCACGCCCTGGTGGCCTAGGGTTTTAAACCAGGCACAATCCACATACCTCCCAAGGTCCCTAGTTGAAGACCTGGGGTCTGGGGAACAACATATGATGAACAACTGAATTAAATAAATGAGGTGTTTCTTTCTCCTCTCTTCCTGTCTGCCTGTCTGCTCTTCTTCATTCCTGCCTGTGCCTTTCCTTTAAAATGAAAAACAAAAAGGAAGCTATGGTCTCTCCATTCTTTTAGGATGCGATCCTGTGACGCGAGGGAGGCGGCAGAGACTAAGCCCGTAGAGGGGGCATGCAGCTTCCAGCCTGTCCTCTCACTGCAGTGAGTGACCCATAGCTTTGCAGAAAAGATGTAGAGAAGCGGGCTTGTCACTGTTTGGCAGGCGCCCACCTTTTTCTCCTTTCAGTTGGAAAACCATCAACAAAAGATCAGGTTATCTATCCTTTGCACCGCGTCCATAACAAATCTAAACAAACACCCGTCACCCCTCAAGCCCAAAGAATTTTTCTAACCCAGGGAAACAGAGACAAATTTAGGATTCAAATTGTCAAACCTATTTTTAAACCACAGTAAACTGAATCTCTCTTGTCACAAGAAATGAGAACAACCATATGACAATTATATGTAATGGTTCAGGTTTCCAAAATATCCAACGATGGAACGACAGAGCGATACTTAAATGAGTGCAGTTCACAGAGGCTGGTATGATGGGCTATTTTAGTCTTCTGGTAGATAATGAATGTAGAACAAAGGTTGACACATTCACAACACTGAACTAAAGTTATCTTTAAATCTTCCCAATTTTGCCCACGTGCCCAACGTTGTGTGTTACAGCATAAGCTCTGGAAAACCAGGTCTTTGGTAAAGCAAGGCACTGAGGACCTGTTTTGATAATGGTGTTTTTCTTTTCTCCTTTAAGATTTTAAATGTGCTACATGTCAGCACCTTGCTGGAGTGGCTGTTAAGGTCGCTGTCTCTGGCTGAGCGCCATGTGCATACATCCCAAAGACCCGGGTTCATGTCCCAGGACCAGGGGAATGGCCAAGATAAAGACCTAAATAAAATAAATGAAAATGCTTCTTCTTGCCTGCCTACTTGCCTTCATTCCTACCTGAACCTTTCCTTTAAAAAATAAGTACACGTATATGAATAAAATACATAAATATCCTATATATCCAGGTGGAGACTGCAGTGGCCACATGGGAATGCCTCCAGAGACATGTCCCTGTGCAGTCTGGGACAGGGGGAGACAAAATATTCTGTTTCTTATGTGCACTTACTGCATGTGTGATTTTCAGGACACCCCTCAGATATTTGGGGGGGGTCTTGCTCATTCATTCAGTGATTGCAACAATGTCACAATCCGACAGCATGGAGAAACCAGACCCCTCCGGGGATGCTCAAGGAGGGATGGACGGGGATGCTCACGGAGGGATGGATAAAGGGAGACAGAAGAGCCCAGAGGCCAGCCCAGGGCTGTGCGGGCAGCTATACCCTGAGCCTCAGCAGGAAGCTGTTCTCCCCCAGGCCTGAGGTCTGAGTGCCTGGGCCTGTTCACTGGAATCCATTAGTATCACCTGAGTTCTGTAGGCTGCAGGGGCAGGAGCAAGAATGGGGAAGGCAGCATTCTTACATTCCTTTGTCCATAAAGGATCTGACCTAGGAAACTGGGAAGGGGCCCAGGAGAGTGCAATCAGGGGGCAGGTTTATGGGACACATCCAGTCCGAGGGCACCTTGGTTTTCATGCATCTAAAGCTACCTGGTTGAAGTACAGACATCCGCGCCTTAGGCGCCTAATCCCTGACACTACTAGCTGCCTGGAGAACTTTCTGAGGAGCACCTGGATTTCAGAGAGAATCAGAGAGAACCTTAATGTTAGCACAGACACAACCAGCTTGGGTGTCGCTGTTCCCAGCACCTTAGGTAACTTGCCTGGGATTGACTCATCACCTCTCTTTCAGCAAGATTAAAGTCATTTCTTAATGTCAAATGCATTCATGGTATGTTGTACTTTTCTCTGAAGCCTTTCCTGAAGTACCAGGGGAATGACTTGTCTGGAGCTTGATTTGTCAGATGATGGGGAAGCCAGGGTTCAAGTTCAGGCAGCTGGTCCCCCCGTCTGGCCCCCAGTCTCCCCTGTCCTCTCTGCTGTGTGAAGCTGGGACCCTGGAGTTCTGGGCTGCTCGCGCGCAGTGGTCTCGCCCCTGTCCCTGCCCCTTGCTCACCCCAGGCTGGCTGCTCTGTTCCCCTCTCACCCCAGGGTCAGAGAGCATCTCTGTCCATCCATCCTCTCTCCCACTTGGTCCAGTTCTGACACCGGCACCCTAAGGTCTGTGGATGGCCCTGTTGTAACCCCTTAAGCCTGAGAGGTGGTCTGAGCATCGTGCCCTGTGGGAGAGGAAGAGGCTCCCCCAACCTGGGAACACTGACCAGGGAGGGCCAAGGGCAGAGCAGGCTGGCTTGGACAGTCTAGAACTCGCCTTCTGCCGTGGCTGATCCGGGGACGAGACAACCACGGTGTTGCAGATGGTGAGAGCGATGAAGAAGTCGAACACATCAGACAGCTCAGGCGAGAGTGGGGCCAGCGGGCGATCCTGGTGCCTGGAGACGGCCAGGCAGCAGTCACATTCGCTCACCTTCTCAAACAGCTTGGGGTCGGGCGTGATGTCCTTCTCCTGGGATGAGAACAGAGGCCAGGGAGCACAGCTGACCCTGCCACCTGCCGTGCTGAGGCGCCTTGATTTTGTAAGCAGATCTTCACCTCACACTTAAATGCACAGCACTGCATGACGATAACTTACATATAACTTTAATTGTGTAAGAAGATATGGGACTGTTCATAGTAGCATTAAGACCGATGTTATTTATGATATACCCACCTTAAACTTGCATTATGTTATGATCCAATGATATGTCATTAAAATGTAAAAAAGAACACACAACTTAAAATATAGACTATAAATTGAATATATTCTTATAGACAGCAAGACAGATATTTTTATATAAAATAATACTTCAAAGAATATTCATAACATATCTTACTCAAAATTAACACAATTTAGAGAACAGGCAAAATTTAACTAATCTCCATCACACCACCTGATAGGTTAGTTTCTGAAAAAATAGCTACTGTTTTTCCAGTCAGTCTTTTTCTATATATTTAACATACCACATAATGAAAAGATTTTATATGTAAATTTCCATTTACCCCTGGTCATTATATTATCTGAGCTTAACTAGGCCTTTAAAGAATTACTTAAAAACATAATTTTTAACAGCTTCAAAATAGATGTAGTATGATTATTTGACCATTTCTCACGGGGCACATTTCCCCCCGCTGCTTTGCTGATATAAATAACACACCGGTAAACTTATGTGCACACAAATGTTTGAGTGACTAAATTCCTTGGTCTGAAAGTCTGAATTTCAGTGCATGGTGGAGCAGAGACTAGGCACGCTGCCTCTGGCCAGCGCAGTCCACATACATCCCAAGGACCCGGGTTCACATGCAGGGTTCGAGGAACAACCAAAATGAACTATTAAATAAAAAACATAAAGTACTTTTTTCTCCTCTCTCTTTCTGCCTGCCTGCCTCTGCTCACCTTCATTCCTGGCTGCACCTTTCCTTTTAAAAAAGAACACTTCAAATACTCTTGACCAGTCTTGCTAAATCAATGTTTGGAAATCATGCTCCAACACCAGCCAAGAGTGGCACCTCCTTTCCCAGCTCATCCTCCCTGTTTAAACCCACCAACTGGCGATGTGAAATCCAGGCCATCTCTGTTTAAGAAATAGTATCTAAGTGGGTTTCGAAAGGCATAAAAGATTTAGGCTCAACATGAGAGAGATGGATTCTCCGTCTTGGTCCCTAAAACCTTTGAAAGTGAAGGAATCATTTAAAGGCTGTCACTCACTCTGGCAAAGGTTCATACACGTTTGGACAACCAACCAGGAAGAGAAGAATGCTTTACTGGAGTTGGGCTTGTTTAATTAAGACTCCCTCCCACCCCACTCGCCTTTGTTTTTCCACTGCTCTAATTTTGCTCAGATAGTTTACTCATGGCGCTCAGCCGGACGGGCTGTCTCCCTGTCACCCAGCTGGGTGGCTCGACCACAAGAGCCCACACTCTAGAGGCCGGACGGAGGGGCCATGTCAGTGTTTTGGAAAAGATACAGCAGCGCGGGGAGAGGCAAGACTTCTGCTACCTGAGCAGTGCCAGCGCCCACGACAGCCGGCCTGCAGGAAACAGGTTTCCGATGAGCGGGGTGGAGGGGAAGGGAGGGTGCCCTGCACCCTCCAGACTCACCATGGGGCTGCTGAAGGCTGTGCGCCTGGACAGCATGCTGGCCCACTTGGCCTCGGCCCGGCTGCCCGTGCGCCGATGGGACTTGGTGCTCTGGGTCCTGTGCATGCCACGGACACTCTGGTGGCTCCCGATGCTCCCCCGCTGGGAGAGCGAGGCCCCTCTGGGCACTGCCTCCTCCTCCTCTGAGTCTGCCTCCTGGTACTTGGCCAGACGCTGGGCTGTGGGCAGAGGGAGACCAGTGACTCATGAGGGGGCGCTCACACAGGCCAAGTCAGAGCACTTGACCCCACTCCACAGATGAGAAGATCGAATCTCAGGGACCTTAAGGAGCTTGCAAGGCACACGGGACACAAGGGCGGGTGCGTGGGGGTGGAAGGTGAGACCAGGCTCACAGGTCACTTGAGCTCAGACCCTGTCAATCCCACCCCCTAACAAGTCAGGAGCCAACAGAGAGGGGTTCACCCACATCCTCTGTTCAGGTGGGAGTGAGTGGCATCTGGGCGGGCAGATGGCAAAGGCCTGGTTCACACATGAGCTGGGTTACAGGCTCTGCTCTCTTCTGGGGCCAGGGGGCAGCCTGGGGCTGTCAGACCAGACCAAGTGCGGAGCGTCTATCTGCCCTGCAGTCACATAGAAACCGTGTGTGGTGGCCGGCGCTCCCATGGGAAGCTTTGCTGGGGGCCCGCTGGACCCTGTCTAGGACAGGGTGCTCTTCAACAGGGGCTCACTGCCCCTGGGCTGCACAGCTGCGCGTCCCAGAGCTAGCTAAGATCACTGAAGAGGCCCTAGACTAACATGCCACGCTGGAGCCCTAGGGGGCGCCGTGAGCAGGAGTCCCTGCGGTCAGGTGACCATGGGGGATGCTCCTAGAGGTGCCTGGAGCTGCTGGTTCTGGAGGATGAGGGCTCTGAGCAACTTTCCCTGCTTCTGATCAGTTAATGCAGCCTCTTTCACCAAGGATGGGCAACGAGGAGAGGATCATTCCGTACATGTTTATCTAACAGGGCCTGCGTGAGAGGGTGGAGAGGAGGCTGCCCTGCAGGTCAGGTCTTTCCGTTCCCCATGGTCCCTTAGAAGGCCTTTCACTGAGAGACGAGAAAGTCAGATGCGGAAGAGCCACAGGATTCCAACTCAGGCAGCAACTAATTCCAGGCGTGAAGCTCCTCCCGCCCAACCTGGCTGACAAATCCCAGTGGGTGGTGACTGGATGGCAGAACCAGCCTGGACAGGGATCTGCCCAGCCTCTCGGCCCATGTGAGCAGCAGAAGCCTGGCATCGGCTTCCTGAGGGGCACACATGCCGAACAGCTGTGAGCCCCCGAGGAGCTTCCCCCGCCTGCCTCCTCCTGCTCTTCGGGGACATGGGCTGGCCGTAGGCCGCTGTCTGTGTGCCATGGTCTGTGGCCATGTGACTATCCTCAGGGAAGACCAGGGCAAGGAGGAGATGATACCAGGCCCTGGGCATGCAGGTCATCAGGACATGAGGTTAAAGGGCACTCGTGGTCTCTGCAGCTAGACCAGCCGTGTGTGAGTTGGGCTCAGTGCTAGGAGCCAGGCCCACCTGAATTCTTTTTGCTGATCGTCAGTGACCAGCGGATGCTTGGCTCCATCGAGGGCACTGATTTAAAACCTGCTGCTGAGATGCCTGCTTGTTCAGAAATGCCTTTCTGTGCCTTCTGGAGACACAGACCCCTTGGTTTCGTGGCGAGTACTTGGCAATTGTCAACATCTGTCATCTTTGTTGGGATTCTGCACATGGAGCCTTAGGGTCTGGCCTTCAGACACTTCTCCTGTCCTGACGTCAGACCCGGGTCACAACTCCTTTGTCACCGGGCTGAGCTATTTCTGCACCAGGTTGACGGGAGACCAAAGGGGTCAGGGGAGGGAGGGAGGTGTGGATGGGAGACCGTCACTGACTGCATTTGGGAGGCAAATAGAACATCACATATTGCCTTCTGATTAATGTGAAAGCTTTAATTTTAATTTTAACTTAGCTCTAATTTTACATGGAGGGCATGAGTGGCTATCATAATTCCTGGTCTTAGGAAACTCACAAAAAATCACATGCGTCCTAAGACCCTTGCGACCAAACTCCCGTAAGGAACAGATTTTTGATGCCACAGGCAACCCCCTATCCTGAGGGTGTGTCTGTTGGTGACAGGGTCTCTCCGAGGCTGCGTCTGTTGGTGGCAGAGTCTCTCCGAGGCTATAGCAGGAAGGCAGAGAGCCCTGCCTGCAGGGCAGGTGGCCCCACTCAGAGGGGCAGTGGCCCCAGACACACCACCATGGGTCTGGGGACCCGCTCATGACACCACTACTGGTGAGGATCCCCATCACACTGGGTTTGGGTAGCAGGAACCCTGGTGCCTTCAGAGAAGATGGAGGCAGCAAGGATAAGGGAAGGAGGCAGGGGAGGACAGACCACCCGAAGCAATTCATTGGGAGGCAGCATTTCCTCCCAGAGACTCTGGTGTGAACCACTCACGCCCTCCTGAGGGTTTTCAGCTGAGACCAAGGAGACCCAACAGTGTGGGAGAAACATCTCTGCCTCTTGGCATGACAAAGAGGGGCCCTCCCCAGTGAGACCTGAAGGGAGGCTGCTCCGGTTGGTTCTGGCAGAAAATGATTGTTAGAGCAGATGTCACCAGGGGAAGCACTGCTATGGGCTGGGTGCCACTGGCAACGCAGACGTGGCTCTTCTATACGTGGTGCCAGGTGTCAGGCTCCAGAGTTGCCCTTCTGCGTTTAATTCTGCCGAGACCATCAGCAGTCCCTGATGAGTGTGCATGTGTGCACGTGGGTGTGCATATGCATCTCTATGTGCATGCACGCACATGCATGTACGTGACTTTTGTGCATTGCTGTGAGCACGTGTCTGCATATGTGCACCTGTGTGAAGGCATGTACATAGCTGTGCGCATGTATGCTCACACATGAGGGTGTGTATGTGACGTGCACAGGCGTGTGTGTGCAGGTCCATGTGTGTGGGCAGGGGTACCCACCATTCTGGAGACAGCAGTTCTCTGGCCCAGCCCAGGCAGGGCGACCCCATCCCCGACTCACCATTTGCATCGTGAGAATATTCTATTCCAGACACAGTGCATCTTCGGAAAACCATCTTATTCTCGGTTAAAGTGCCAGTTTTATCTGAGAAGATGTACTGTATCTGCCCCAAGTCTTCGGTGATGTTCAGCGCTCGGCACTGCAACTGCGAGTCCGTCTCTTCGTCGTACAGCTCTACGTCCTGGTTGATGAAGTACACCTGACACACCTTGACAATCTCGATGGAAACGTATAAGGAGATTGGGATCAGCACCTAGAAGACACAAGCCACACGGAAGCAGTCAGGCGGGGGCTGCGCAGTTAGCTTAGTCTATGTCCACGACACATGACTACACCCACAGGTAAGTAGGGACGACACCGTACCTTTCAGAGCTTACACAGTTGGTTTAGAGTCAGTATTGGAAAAGAACTAGGATACTGGCAAAGAGTTTAAACTAGGACAGGCTAGTCCTGCAGAGCGGACTCCACTCTGGTGTCTGGAGGTGAGGAAAGCAGGGCTTGGATAGAAGCAAGCGTTCTCGTGTTACTAAGTTGGGCTTGAGAGACGCTAGGAAAGGAGAGAGAAAAGAGAAAACAAAACAAAACAACACAGTCAGAGTCCTCAAAAGCAAATTCGGTCACACCAGAGAGACACTCCCAGGGACAGAGGCTGCCCAGCCCGTGGCGACAACCCCACAGCTCAGAAGGGACAGTCTTTTCAAGGCTGGTTTTGTGGTGAAGGACAACCTCTGTGATACACACAATCCGAGCAGAAGGAAGACGGCTTTCAGAAGACATTCGACTATGCCTCGAAATTTAAGAATAACCCCCATGAAATCAATGTTTAATGTTTCCCTTTTTTGTGGAGCAACAATATTGAACGGATGTTTTGAGGCTCAGACTAGATCCAGGCTAACTCCGTTCTCCTGGTAACTCAAGTATGTTAACGTCTCACCTGCATGGTATTAACAAAAAGCTTGGGCAAAATTTGCATTTATGTAAAAAAGACTAGGTGAAATCCATCAGACAGAGAGAGACAAATACTGTGTGATCTCAACTGCATGGGGACTCTAAAGACGACAATAGCTGGACAGTTTCCAGGTAGTGGGTGGGAATGAGTGAAGGGGGAAGGGTACAAACTTCCAGTTCTAAGAGAAATAAGTTCTGGGGAAGGACTGGCTAGCCCGGTATCTGAAATGAATAATACTATATTGTCCATTTGAAATTCGTTAGGAAAATGGTTCTTAGAAAGTTCTCAACACAAGGGGAAAAATCATTTGCAGCCATGCGAGGTAATGGATGTTAATCAGATGTAGGTGGTAATCATTTCCCAACCGATACATATGCAGATCATCATGCTGTGCCCCTAACCTAATACAATGGGTCAATTATATCAGTACAACTGATGGGCGAAATCACAAAAAATAAAATAATTAAAATAAATTCCTTAAATAATGCAAATCCTCACACCACCATCAAAGTTTCAATCTCTTTTTCCATCAAAGTGTTGACGGAATGACTAGGAAACAGATCACGACCTTGAGTTTTTTAAAAATCCTACTGATTTCAACGCATACAGAGGTTCAGCGTTAGATGATACAAATCAGGGAGTTAAGTGTTGGTTGCTGCACACCAATGAGCTATGTACTTAAAAATGGGTAAAATAGTAAATTATGTTAAGTGTCTTTTACCCTAGAAAATTAAACCTCCTTCTCCCCACTAATTTGGAAAGTTAAGAAAAGACGATTTCCCACTGAGTGATAAAAGACGGCAGATGCACCCTCCTCCATTGTTCCCTGGTCACTGTGTTGTCCAGGAGGCTGGCGATGACACTCATGTCTCTCTTCTCGCTAACACGCCTTTGGGGCATGGACGCTGAGCTAGTGGTGGTGAGCTGCTGAGGAGGCATGTGAATTAATTGGTAATGTCATAGTGATAATAATAGTAAAATTTAATACTTTTTAAAGGGAGGAAAGAAGGAATAGAGAGGAGAAGTATTTTTCAGGAAGGAAAGAGGAGAAGCAAGAAACATCTTAGTTGTTCCATCTTGGTTTTCATCTGGCCCTGGCTCTTGAGCCCGGTCCCTGGGCTGACCAGGATCTCAGCCCCCTGCACCTTAAAGGTCTGCCTAAAATTTAATTTTTAAGAAAGCAATTGAATGGGAAAACAAAGTCAAACAAATATAATGATCAAAATCAACCCCCCAAAGTCAAAGAATCTTACGATCTTCAAAGGAGAATTTTAACTTGAAAATCATCTGGGGAAAGACCCGATGGGTAAATTAAGTGGAAAAATAAATGCAGGTGCATTTGGGTCCTCCTAGATGCAGAATGTATGGGAAATTCTCAGCAGAGAATGATGACTCCATGCTCTCTCCAGAAAAGCAAAGCAATGATTGGTAATAGTACTGTTACCTGCAGGACTATTATCATTGTCAAAAACGAGTACACTGCAGCTGTAACTGGTGATAACGAGCTGCCATCTGACTCAGGGACATCAAATAGCGCTTTCTTCTCTTGGTACCGCCAGACCCACAGTCCGTGTCCTGTAGCGATGTTCACAGAAAATCATCATTCATCCAACAGAAGAGGGAGAACAACGCTAGTTCAAGTTAAAGCAAAACTCGAAGACAATGACTTCAAGCAAGCACACTGGGGATGAGCACTCTCGGTCACATCAGAAAGCAGAAGCACATGGTGTTGGAACCACGATCAGATGGCCAGCAGGCACGCAGAGCTTAGGGACCAGGACCCTTCCTCACGCCAGGTGTTCCCACTCTCTGTGGGAATGGCCCCACTGGTCAGAACTGGAGTTCACTGGCATTTCCATGGGAAGCCCCAGGTGAGCAGGTTAAGTAGTGAAGGTCATTTATGGAGGCTCAACTCATTTGCCTGTGAGGTGGTTTGTGGGCCTGGAGAACATGGCCCCATATCACCTACCGGCTAGCCCCTTAGGAGCTGAATTACTTATTTACTGAACTTCTTTATTTTTTACTGCCATCCCTGGGTCATGAAGTCTGGCCCATAGGCTTTCCATGTCCTGCACCTTAGTCGCCTCAGCCACCAGGTTGTGCCAGATCCAAATAATTTTCCTCCTATTTCTATCAGAGTTTCTTCTGCTACTATTCTTAGTTCATCCCCTGGTTACTAATACTTCTTCCATTTGAGTCCTTCCTACAGGTGTGAGGAAACCATTCTTCATCCAAGAAGGCGCCATTTTGAAATATAGCACTAGTCCCCAGCCCGTAGCCTCAAGCATCTCCGGGGTCTGTGCTCAGGTCAACATCCCTTAAAGCCAGTCAGTAACAAATGCACACTTTTTAAACTTTGGAGCTCTGGTCAGAGTGGGCCGCAGGCAGCCACCGGCTCACCTGGAGGCTGCCCACCTGTGCCCACTGACTGTGACCCCCTGGGGAGACTTACCGACCGCTGAAAACAGAGACATACAAAGGAGGAGGAGGACACACCACAGCACGTCACAGTTCATCTGCCGCTCGAGCTGGCTGCGCTTGTAACGGGGCCCGCTGTTGTTCAGCAGAGCCTTGGTCTCGTGTCCTGCAGGGAGTGAGGGGATGCGGGACCAACAGTTACAGATGGACAGCATCGGCCTACTGCCGTCCTCTGCCGAGCAGCAGGATATAAAATGAATCTTCTGTGATGTATATGACAGTGGAATAGTCCTCAGCTAGACAAAAGATGAAGTCACGCCATTTGTGATGACATGGATGGACCTAGAGCGATTAGGCTTAATGAAGTGCGTCAGATGGAGAAAGACAAATAGGTGTGCGTTCACTCATATGTGAGATGTAAGGAAACAAAGTAAACAAACAAAACAAAAAGTCTTAGATTCTGGCAAGAGAATGGTGGTTAACAGAGGGGTGGGGGTGGGAGTCGGGCGACCTCCGTAAAGGGGGTCCATTGGATGGTGTGGATGGGAATGAGACCCTTGTGGTGGTCCTGTGGGATATCTGGGTTTGTCCAGGTGTGAAGCTGTACACTGGGAACTTATTTAGTAGTGCAAACTAATGCTACTTCGGTAAAGGAAAAATGAAAAAAAAAAAAGTTTTAAATAAGTAACAACCACAGAGGAATGCATGGAAAGAAATAGGCTGAGACGGTAAGAGAAAGACCACTTCTGGTTGGAGGCATTATTTAGATGTTTTGATTTTGCTTCTTTCCACTTCCCTGGTTTTCCAAATTTCTACAAATAGTGTATGCTATATTCACAATCAGAAAACAGGAGTAATGTGGGAGAGAATATAGCACAGTGCAAGGGCTTGTGTCTACCTACACAGGTGAGGCTGTGTGTACCTGCACAGGTGAGGCTGTGTGTATCTGCACAGGTGAGGCTGCGTGTACCTGCGCAGGTGAGGATGAGCCTACCTGCATAGATGACAATGCCGACCACAGCTTCCGTGTTCCTGATGGTGCAGCCTCGCAGCAGCAGGTTTTCCTTGTTCAGCCCTGCCTTCTTCCCATTGTCGTGTATTCTGTCAGGAAGAGTTGGCACAGGTCACACAAATGCTTACCTGCGCCCTGTGTCTCGAGTAGCACTGCCTGGGGGCAGGAAGGCCTGGATGCTAAGCTGGAAAGGAGGACAGGGTACCCCAAGGTGGTTGGCTCATCTCAGTAGATGTGCTACTCACTGGAATGGGGCTTCTAGAAGTCTCTGAGCCTGATATTTGCTTGTCGACCATGACTATGTACTTTGTGAAATAACAAACACATTCCTGACACAGGGCTCCCGAAACCTTTGTAAATAGGGGGGCTAGGAGAACCCTTTTCTAGTATTTAATCTTTGACCTAGCTCCTGGCACAGAGTCTCTAAAACTTTAATAATCCCCCAAGTGACAAAAACTCTAGAAGCTTGTTCTATTATTTGGTCTTTGACCTCAGTTGTTCCTGCCACAGGGCGCGAAATCCCTTGTCATCTCCTGGGTGAAAGCAGTGTCCTTTGTTCTAATGAGATGACTCTGGAGGGACGCTGGGTAGGAGATGGTAATGGAAAGATGAAGGCATGATGAGAAGTTTGGAATTTTCAGCCCCAAGCCCCCTGCCTCAATAAGCAGAGACTCTGGAAAGAGCTGCTGGAGACAGAGTTAGAGACTGACTGTGCCTCCATAAAAATCCCCAAAGTATGGGTACAGGGAGCTTTGGAGTTGGTGAAGGTATGGAGGTACCGAGACATGGGAGCGCCCTTCCTCACCCCTTGATATACGCATCTCTTCCATCTTGGTGGTCGTCCTTTATCTCACGCTTTTATAATAAACTCTTAAGTGTGCGGCCCTGAGTAATGCGGGCCACTCTAGTAAATGAAGGGAATCTGTGGAGGGGGCTGTGGGAACCTCTGATGTGTAATCAAGTCAGATGCACAGGTGACATGGGACTCATGACTGAGGTGGGGTGGGGGTAGCCTCAGGGGGGCCTCAGCCCTGACATGCTCCCCGGATAGATGGTGTGGAATAGAGTTCAGTTGTAGGCTATCCAGTTGGTGTGGACAAACTGCTCCACATGGGGAGCCCCACATGTGGGAACTGGCGTCAGGATCCTTGCAGGCTTATTTCAACACAGGGGTGGAAGCTGGTAGAGTGGGGGGACCTGGGAACCATGGGCCCAGCGGGAAGCCTGCTGGATGGTCTGCCCCTCACAACCCCATGTGGTCAACAAATACAGACTGCTCTAGAAAAGAAAATGGTATTGGCTTCAGCAACATGTCTACATGTTTTTTTTTTCTTTTAAAAAAGTCATCGATTTATTAGAAATATTAATATATTACATTGGAAATGTGGTAAAACCCATTAGATTCAATTTCACTGCTATTCAGATTCAAGAGGAAGAGTCTAAGTTCGAGCCACTGGTTTGGAGGTTCACCTTCTGGGCCCAGCAGTGAGGCTGTCTTCACCCAGGCTGGCCAGGGCTGCAGTGGGAGACTGATGAGTCGGTCACAGGGGAAGACCCTGGAGGCGTCGAGAACCAGAGCACCTAGAGCAGGACCCCAGCCTAGCTATCTTACAGGAGGCGCCACCGATGGCAGCGTCTTAGACGCCACCTTCCCACCCGTCGGTGGATAGCTCTCGTCGCCCTCCCACTTAGGCCCACAGTCCACACTCCTCTGAAGCTGCACAGGTCCAGGTGTCACCTCCCCCCTCCGCCACCCCCGCCTAGTGCCACACACCTGGCAGCAGAGTTGGTTTCACAGGTGCAAGGTCAAAGAAGTCCTCGAGGTCTCCTGAGAAACAGTGTTTCCTGTTCTTACCCCGACCCCGGTCACCCACACGAGGGACAGAACACATCCAACCTCAGACACCTCCCATGTTTTTCACAGCCAGAGAAATGAATACACACACACACACACACACACACACACACACACACACACACGTTATAAAGTCAAGTCAGACATGCTGGGGTGCATTTCTGCAAATCTATTTGCTGATGCAGCGAGGGCTCTTTTTGCAGAATGGATGCAAAGGAACACAGGCAGTTTCAACAACCTTGTGTGGCTTACTCCCTCTGACAATTCCAAGTTCTGCTTTAAAGAGTCAACCCTGAGAACCTTATTTCCAGCCAAAGCACCTCAAGATGGATGTGTATATAAGATGTACCATACAAACATCTCCCACATCTGCAGTGAGCAGATTCCGGCTGCCATGGTTCTCTCTGCAACAGCCAGATCTGGAAACTGTTCTTGAGAGACAGTGGTCATGAACAGATGGTCTCAAAATTCCAGTTTGCTTACTTAAAATAAGACATGACATACACCTTTTAGTGACTTAGGGATTCTCATCAGAGTCACTAGTCTAGAATCGAAGGTCAGTGCCACCCAGCACACCCAGAGCAGCTGAGAAAAAGTCCCCAGTGAGGGCTAAACAGGTGGAGGGACAAGCAGGCAGGAGGCCTGATCCCAGACAGACTCCAGGAGAAGGGAACCACTGAGCACCCACCCCTTTGTTATGGGTTGAAATGTCTGCCCACCCCCCCAATTCATATGTTGAGGTTCCAACCCAAACACAGCATAACAGTTAGAGGGTGTGAGGACGCAGGGGGAAGACGGCCCTCTGCACGTCCGGGAGAGAGGCCTCAGAGAAAGCAGCCTGCAGCACCTTCAGCTCAGATTCCCAGGCTCCCAGCTTCAGCACGTCCGTGCATGTCTGCAGTTTAAGCTGCCTAGTTTGTGGTCAGCACGAGCAATCTGATACAGCCTTTAGCCTTGGGTTGCTACCACTTAGCCTTCCAGTTCAAGTCCCCAGGCTCCGCACTCATCAAACCGTTCTCTTCCAGTTAAAACCAGGCAAAAGTAAACTGTGATGAGAGCTGGTTTGGGATGTGTCCTGTCCACTGCGTGCAGGCTCCGAGGGAAAAGGCAGAGTTTCGCTAACACTGCTGGCTGTTCTCGGAGATGCTGTGTCTCCCTGACAGCTTGGCTGCTGGTAAGGATCTCACATGTAACACGATTTTGTCTGAGTCCCAGCACGCAAAGGCGCCGACACCACCATGAGCCATCTGTTAAACACAAAGGCGCTAAGCTGTGTTTGCCACCAGGTCTGTCTCCCACAAGGCCACGAGGACCTGCAGCTAGTGCCCCCGCCCCGCCGATTGACATCCCCTCCAGCACCTGGAGGCCCAGGTCCTCTGCTCCATCCCAGGGACTGGCTGTACTTGGTCAAGCTGGTCACTGGACCAGCATTCCTGGGGTCTCACTTGCCCTCTTCCCTCATTTGCTACCAACTTGAGTATCAGTACTCCGTGTGGCCTTCCTCCCGGGCTAGTTCTCTGATCCAGCTCCTTCTTGCTCCATGCCCATCACTGCCCGCATGCAGGCCCACCTTTTTCTACTGGGGTCGGCACAACACCCCCGGCTGCTGGTCTGGATGCCACCAGTCTTTATCCCTTCCGACCGTTTCTTATGGCTAAAGGTCCTTTATGGCTGAGGGTCCTCCCAGGAAACACATCAGACACTCAAATTTGCATAACTAGAAGGGGGTTTAGCTAAGGTTCCATTTCCAGGGGAGTGGGTGGGGCGGGCTTAGCAGCAGCCTGGCTGTCATCCCCACGGGCCTGATGGTCCCAGGGAGAGAGGCTCTGAGTGGATTCAGCCCATGGGGAGGTCGGGAGGTCACTGGAGGAGCAGACAGAGCAGTGAAGACAGGGAATATATTCTCTGGCTTCCCCTGGGAGTTGGCTGGGCTCTGAGTCACCCAGGAGCCACTTCTCCCTGGGACCACTGGGTCCTGTGATGATGACAGCCTGTCTAGTAAACTTGAGAGTCACCTACTCTTGTGGAAATGGACCCTTAGCTAATGCACCTCCCACCATTTATGCAAATGTGAGTGTCCAGTCTGTTTCCTGAGGGGACCCCATTGACAGATAGGGAAAAAGGAATAATAATTACCTCCACTGCAGAACCCTGGGTAGAATTTTATTTTTAAGTTATAGTTGCTGGCATGCCCAAAATCTGTTTATCTATATAAGTGCAGACATGATCCGTCTGGTGCCTGTGCTGTATTTTTGTGAGGTGTAAAATGTCCATGAAAGATGGCAAGGTAAAATGAAATTTGAGAGGGCCTAGCTGATGTGGTTAGAACTCATCTCAGTTTATCTTAATGCCTGGTCACTGGAGGCGAGAATGATTTGGACATAACTAAGCCACACAAAGCTCCATCCAGACACTGGGGAGGAGGGGTGGCGGGTCGTGAAGGGTCTGCTGCTGGTAATGGTTCTGCTGTCGTCTCCCATGGGATGACAATGGCCTCGGAGCACGTCACCTCTACAGGGGGCAGTTTCCAACAAGCATGCCACGGCTACTCAAAGACCCACGTGGTGGTGGGAGGAGGCTCCGAACGCGCTTCCTGGAGGACTAGGGGTTAAGAAGGGAACCTGGCTTGGCCATTTGAAATGGAGTTTTCCATCGATGGCTAAACCCACCAACCTCTCTGCTTTATTCGTTAGGACGAAGCAAAATGTATGAGTGACCGGTGGCTACAAAGATCATCCACCGAGTGCCCAGCAGGGGTCGCTCAGATGACCTGTCTCCATTCACAGTCGTCACTGTGCTGTGGCCCCCGGGCCAGGGCTGAGCGTCACTGCAGGCTTGGAGAACGACTCTTTCCAGTTCTGAATTCTGAGGACTTCATCAGAGCTTAAGACAGGGATTATATAAAGAACAGTGAGCACTGACGTGCACTACAAAAATCGAACTCCTAATGTCTTTTTTTCGAATAGTTTGAGTTATAGTTCATGTACCCCAAATTCACCCTTCTACAGTTTTGTATTCACAGAATTGTGCAGCTTTCCCGACCAGTGCAGCATTTTCTTCACCCCCACGTACGACAGTCAGTCCCTGTCCCCACCCTGCTCCCCGACCCTGGCAAACCCTAATCCACATTCCATCTCTAAAGATAGTCCCGCCATGGTCGTTTCTACCAATGGAGTCACACACCAAGTCTCACACTGCCCTCTCACATGAAGCCTAATTCATGTCACACACACCCTTTGGCTCCATTCCATCCTCCTGCTAGAGTGTTTTTTTCTAGAACGGGCGGGGAAGCTGAGTTCAGAAATGCCAGATCATGTTCCTAAGCCTACCACCTGGTTCTCACTTCCAGAGAACTGACTTTCTTGCCACAGGCCCAACCTTACTTCTCCAGGCACAGACACCAGAGTTTCCAGTTCAGATTGGCAGGTGTCAGTAAGAGCAATCTCTGCGGACAGTGAGGCTGCAGGGCTCAGCAGCTCAGGGGTGAAGGAAGCAGATGGGAGAGCAACTGAGCATGCTGGTCCCATCTCCCCCCATGGCAGAGTGTGGGTGAGACAGGTTAGCAGCTACAGGGAAGATGACCCACAGCTGAAAGAGGATTTCCACCAGAAATATATGGAACACTGACTTCCAGAGAACCGCTCTACACTCGACAGAACCAACATGGCGTCAGAAATGCCTGTGAGCTGACCGTGAGCGACCTCAAACCTCATTATATGTCCATTTCCATCTCATTAGCAAACCCAGGTTCTACAAAGACTAACCCTTTGGAGACCATGACACTTCTGAGGAAGACCATATAAGGAAAGAACTCTCTTCCCTCACGGAAATTCCACCCTTTCACAGGAATCTGATGAATATTAATTGTTCTGGTGCATTTGCTCCCCAGCAATTCCATAAAACTATGAGTCTCCAGACACCTGCCTGTGTGTCTCTATCATGGAGCTGGCCTGCATGCATTTCTCCCGTGTGTACTTTTCTTGACTTAAACAGCAAACCTTTTTTTAATACTCTTAACTTTTCTCTGACTCCTCCTTGAATTACTTCTCAGCAGAGTCAAGAACCTGAGACCCGGGTTGTGATTTGCTCTCTGCTCTGTCATCATCTTTCCTGAGGTCACAAAGGAGAGCATCCCAGAGCTTGGTTCAGCCACTCCCAGCGGGCAGAAAGCTTCACCTGGTGCATCAGCAAATTGCCTTGCAAGGGAACTGAACTGCGGGATCCTCCGGCTGGAGAGGGGCTGTGGAGACTGACCCTCTTCTCGAGGACTCTCCTCAGAGATGGTTTTCATGGACAGAGTTCATATACCCTTTGGCAACCTGAGTATCCAGAGTTGTTAAGACTTCCTGGGAGTCAGATAGAGCAACAGGGTTAGTAAGGGGGTGACCCTCCCTCTCTGCCCAGACAGGACTCAGGACCCGAGTGAGGCCTGCCCTTGCCTCCGCATAGCCTGACTCTGCCACCCACACCAGCTGGCTGTGTCCCCATCACAGGAGTGACCTTAAACACACTCCTCCTCTTTCCCTCCACTCACCCCCAGAGCTTCCTGAGGGGTCTGGGCAAGGGGCCTTCCGGAATCTGACATCCTGAGGCTGATCCCAAATGCGCCTCCTGGTGGAGATGCGAAGTCACAAAGAAATGAGATCTGGGTGTGCAGAGGCTGGAGCGGGACTTGGTCCCTGGCAGGGCTGGGGGGCGGAGAAAGCCTCAGGGTGGGGCGATTTGTTGGACAAAACAAGAAGAAGCATAACAAGACTGGACGGAGAGCGGGGAAAGATTTCTGCACAGGCCAGTTGTCCTTTTGGGGACACTATGATGGGAATGCTTGCTGCTGGCCCCTGCCGGAGGAGCCTGAGTCAGCCTGGCAGCCGAAACAGAATGGTATCCACCCCAGAGGCAGTGGGGGTGCTGGAGGTGGGCCCGGGGCCTTGGGGCATGACCCCACAATGATCACTCTCCCCCCATGCTTGGGAGCCACCATGCTGCCTACAAGCATCCAGAGCTCTCCACAGCCTGCCCTTCATCCTCTCTCTTCCTCTGTCTGTGAGACTTCCTCTCCAGCCCCATCCCTACCTTCTGAGTCCCGTTCCCAGGAAGTGGCTGAGCAATGGAATTCCTCTTCCCATGCAACCTGGGATGTTTGCTCTACTCTACCCAGCAGTGATCCTGCCCTTTCTCAGGCTCCCTCCTCCCCACCGCCCTGGGTCTTGAACCCGGGTTGCTGGGCTCTCCACGGTCTGCACCTTGGCTGCCCTAGTCACCTGTGCCTCCACATTGGGGGTCGCTCTAGGAACCCCTTCCTTGTCACGCTCAAGGACACCTGTTCTGACAGTGAATCCTTTGCCTTCATTCCTTGCTTTTCTTCCCTTCCCCGCTGACTCATATTGGCCTGGTATCTTCCCTGACTTCAAACATGCCCTCCAGACAGAGGGTCCTCAAATCTCTCCTATCTCATGCTACTCCCCTGAATTCCTGACCCACATTTTTTTCCCTCCGCCTGACATATATTCCGGCAATCAAACTCGGGAAACATCAAAACCCCATGTTTCCTCCTCCGACAGCTCCGCCGGACACACACTTGAAGATGCCTCCTGCAGCTCTCTAACTGGGGGTCCTCCCCCGGGGGCATCCGGTTCCCACTTATCCCTCTCTCTTGCCAAAGCCTCTCTGCCCCTGCTCCATGGTATGAGCTGTCACCGTGAGATTAGCAATCAGCGGCAGTCATAGCAGTGGCCGAGAGCAAGCAGCCAGGACTCTGAAAGCTTCCTGTGTGTTAAACCAACTACACCTCGCACCGATGCCACCAGGGCGCCCAGTGAGTCCTCCCATCACACAGATGAGTAAGTGAAGGGCTTTGGTCCAGGTTCTCTAGCTGGGAAGAGTGGGCTGCAGAGTTGGCCAGCCTCACACTCAGTCCTCTTGGCAGGGATTAATTCCCTGAGGACAAGACCCATTGCTGAGTGAGGGGAGTCCCCTTTGGTATGAATCCAAGTCTCCAGCAAGCTCAGGAGTGCGGTGTCTTCCAGGACCTTCTCCAGGGACCTCACAGAAAAGAAGAGAAACACCAGCCAAGAAGAGTCTCCGGAGGAGGCTGTCTACCCTTTTCCTTTGGTGGATGTGGCACCAAAAACTTGCCCCATGAGCAAGAATGTCCACAGAAAATTCTCTTTCGAGGTTGTCCTCACCTCTCTTCACAACAGTTATTTCAGAGTCTTTGGAAACACAGGGCTGCTGCACTGAGCTGACGGGACCTGGAAATCCACAGTGGTACGGAGAATAGTGTCGTGTGTGCGACCCCATGGGGACAACAGGTCCTGGAGACGTGCAAAAGATGGCCCTGGGCCCACAGGGTCCAGAACGTGCACAGCAGACCAGTGATGTATGGGCAGGCGAGGACCGTCCTTCCAACTTTCATAGATTCTGTTGAAACATTTTACTTATGAGTTTTACTCTCCTTTGACTGGTTCCTCTAAGGAGTGATCTAACATTCTTCCAACTCCTGGCCCACATGAAGAAGGGCAGCTGCGGCGGGTGGCTGGGCTGTCAGCCCGCAGCAGACGTGTTACCTTATGTCAACGTCTCCGCTCATGGGTTCAGCCACAGCATGACCAGGGCACGGCAGCAACCCTGGATGTGTCAGAAATGGCAGCTTCACACACACTGACAGCTCACAAGTGGAGACACCTCCAGGAGCAGGGCACCAGGCCTCGTCCCCAAATGGCTGTCAGGGACACTCTGCACTGGGGCATCAAGGAGCAGACCTGTCTGCGTGCAAAGGGAGGGCCTGCACCTCCACAGGGAGAGCTAAGTCTGTGAAGTTGATAGAGGTGCAGAAGGGCGGCCAGGGCTCAGGTTAGATCACACTTTACTGCCTTCACGGTCTTGCTCACACACTTCATTTCTCTCTGGCGGGGGGTACCCCTGCCCCGACATGTGACTCAGCAGCTCTGTCCTGACGCTCACTCTGCCCCAACTCATTCTCTCTCTCTCTCTCATACACTCATACACACACACACACACACACGTCATCATCATTACCATTATTATTGAAATTTCTCAGGGCATATGAAATCAGGGAGACTAATATGATTACTTCCAATGGACACACTGACCAACTTCAGTATCAACCTATGACCAACCCTGCATCATTTATCCACCTATAGTGTCCTTCTCTTTTGGAGCCAGGGGCTGACTCACTGGCATACAACATATTACACTCTGTGTTTCATTGTTGATTATCTTTTTCCCTAACTAGAAGGAAATAAAAGGATTTTTTCTGGTCTGTTCAGTTCACTTATTATGTCTTGCATCTTGAACAGGGCCCAGCACATAGTAGGTGCTCAACAAAGACTTGATTAATAATGGGGCAGATGAATGAGCAAATGAATGAACGAATAAAGGGATTCCACACAGGCTCCTCCTGTCTGGCCCCTGCATACCCACTTAATGGCTTCATGTGCAGCGGGCCCTGCTCCCCTTGTCATCTTTAACTTCCCTGTGAAGAAGGAAAAGCTGTCACTCTTCATCACTCTTCATCACAAGGACTTTGCTATGTTTCTGCAGGACCTTATACCTATGCCATAAGCAACCCAAAAGGCCCAGGTGCTGGGCAGAATTCCCGAAAGGCCACGCATTGCAGTGAAAAATAGAAATGCATATTTTAGATATTCATTTAGATGTTTGGATAAAGCGGCAAAGAATAGAAATGCATGTTTTAAAACTGTGTGTGTGTATATGTAACATATAATCTGTACAGATTATATACATACAGTTAACCCTTGATCAATGAGGGGGTAGGGGCACCGACTCCCCCCTCCCAAACTTTACTAACAAATAGGTTGCTGGTGATATAACTCTTACTCATAACATAAACACAAGTTTTGTGTGTTATGGATTTTATACTGGGTCCTTATAATAAAATAAGCTAGAGAAAAGAAAATGTTGAAAGAAAATCACAAGAGGAAATCCATTTGTAGTATTGTATGGTACTTACCTATCCTGTAAATTTACCTTCTAGTTACTGAAAAAATTCAGTATGTAGCCCCTTGCGGTTCAAACTCATGTTCTTTAAGAGTCAACTGTATATGCGTATATGTCGATCCCTGTATGCGCGTAATTGTACGTTATTTACTGTATATGTCATTCCCTGTATGTGCGTATATGTCGTTCCCTTACACGGATATGTAGTTTGTCAAACACAAGGACAAGCTGAGGCAGACGTACGATACTCACATGCACCCATGAAATCTCGTTAGGTCGTTGTTTGGTTTCTCACACTCAATTACGCTGGTGAACGTCAGAGGATTGAATTCGGAGACCTAAAATAATAGCGTGTATACATTAGAGAAGTTTAAGATCCCACTGTTCTGTTCTAAAAGGCATCCACTTTTCTATCTCCAGTCCCTGTGCCATGACGGGAAATTTCACGGAAGGAGGACTTGTCCGGAAACCTCTCGGGACGCCAACCCACACGTGCGCTCAGCCTGCGCTGCTTCATTCTCTTAACGAATTGTGACCGATCGATTCGACATGAATAGCAGCCACGAAGATGATCCCGATGAGAAAGCAAGCTGAAAGGATCTTATCTCTCATGCAAGACAGGAGAGTAGGAGAGGGGAGCAAAAGAAGCCACTGATGAAGGAAAGGGATGAATGAGTTTCTCGAGACGCACCCATTTCCTGTATAGACTCAGAAGCAAATTCCATCTGGAAAACAGGAACTGATAGAGAGATATAATTTGTTCAATGTGTGCTAAATTTTTTCACAGGTATTTGATGGAAAACATTTAAACAACTCATGTACAAATCAACACTTTCTTTTTCTTTTCAATGAAAAAAACTGATGGCTCACTGCAAAAATGAAAATGTCTTTCATTTAGGATTCTGCCATTGATAGATATCACAGAGCCTGGATCGGATGACCAGCTCAAGCCTGGAGAGGGGCAGGAGGGTGGGAGAAAGGAAGGAAGACAGCAAAGTAAGCTAGCTGTATAAATAACAGTGCAATTAATGGATTTCGAGAGGTCATTCTCTTTGACCAGATTTGTCATTCTCTTGTATCGATCAACTGTCTTACTATAGTAAAAAAAATTAACCTGTCTTTGCTCACACAAGCAAAAAGCATACAAGTGATTAAAAAGCCACAGAAATGGCACTACTGTTTACATTACCCACACAGCAATGTACTTCTTGACACCAAATAAAGCCATAAAGGTGATTGTGCAAAAATCAGATTTCGCTGTTTTCCAGTTATTATTAATAGCAGGATTCACTAAATATTGTAACTCAATTCAATAACTGAAATTACAAGGCCAGAAGATTCTTCTTAAAGTTTAGTGAGTCACCAGCACCTCTCTCCTGGATGAAACGACCTCTGGCTCGATTGCCAGACTGAGGCTGTTTCAGGGAGTCCTGAGTCTCTTTAAAGCCATGTGGATTATCTTGAAGCTGGTTGATGGCCTTTTCCAGGACAGACGTCTGCTGATGCAGCTTTTAGTTTGGCCATGGAGGAGGGAGTTCTAGAACACACCAGATAATTCTTGGCAGTCAAGGAGGGGAGACTTAAATACTCTCTGTTTATTATTCTAAGAAAAATGTAATGCGCACAATCAGAAATGGCACATTCTGTCTCTAGGGCTTCTGAGCTGCATTCCTTATGTTCTACCCATAATCACGTGCCTTGGGGAATGTGCCCGCCCAGGACACAGGGCACCTGGCTTCATCAGTTTCGCCTGGAATTGGAGAGGACTTTGAGAACTGGAGGCATTGTAGAGACTGTTCTGGGTTGAACTGTGCATCCCTCTCCCTACCCCCAGAATGCACATGTTGACGTGTTAACCCCAGGACTTCAAAATAGCACCATATTCGGAAGTAGGGTCTTTAAAGAGATAACAAATTTACAATGAGGTCATTAGGCAGTGTGACAAAAGAGGAGGAAGTCCACAGACACAGAGGAAACAGGGAGGGGACGTAGAAGTCAAGGGCAGAGCTCAGAATATGCCAGCCCTGCTGACACCTTGATCTTGGACTCCAACCTCCAGCTGTGTGAGAAGCTAGATTCCTGTTGTTGGAAACACTCAATCTGCAGCGTGTCCTTATATCGGCCCAGTAGCTGTGCCAGCGACACGATACAGAAAATACAGGCTCCTTCTGACCTCTGCGTCTAGAACCTGGTCCTGAAAATGCCCCTTTCTTTGCCTGTCATGGTGCTCCTGTTAACAAGAGACTTGGGGGGTCCCCTCCCACTCCAGCCTATATCCCGCTGCCCCACGAGTCTACGTCAGCATCTGCCCTACAGAATGAAATCTGCACCCTAGCATGTTCTGGTTCTTCCTGGGAACCCAGAGCTGAGCTCGGTGGCTGCTGCCCCCCAGCACCGCTTCCGGCCACTTGGGGTGCCCTGGAGAGGCCCACACCTTTCCACATGCTTCCTCTGTCCTCCCACCAAACTCCACGTGGTTAATTGTGCCCCGAATGTTAAGAGGTGGCAGCCTCTGCTCCGAGCAGGCAGGACCCCCGTACATGTGCTTGGTCAGAGCCTCCTTGCTTTCTTAGATGGCAGGTTTCCCGAGAACAGGAGCTGTGATTCCCGGACTAGCGTGGCCTACATGGCCAGGGGTGACAGATGTCACTCCACAAGATCTCATGTAGCACAAGTGTCTGAACTGTCAGGGGATTGGTCACAGCGGGGCAGCTGGGATGGCAAGGGGTTGGGGGCTGGCGGGCTTCTCTGTGCTTATAAAGCAAAGTCCCTCTTTTCAAGGTTCCACTGCATTTCACTTGGTTGCAAAAATAAACATGTTTTTAAACAGCTGCAAATCCAGCTGCTTATTTATTGATAAAAGGCGAACAATACGTGAGTAATTTAAGCAAAGCACTGTAAGCCAAATTCGAATTCTCAATTCAACGTGCAATTACTACCTTTGCTGCAGGAATTTAAAAAAGGACCGAGGGCCCAACCCTGAATGAGTGAATGAATGAACACATGGATTTACTTACTCACTGAAAAGATTGTATTACCAAATCAATATTTTCAGTTCCTTAAACCTGAAATAGGAGAGGAACTGTTTTGTCCACCAGGGTGTCTCTTGGCAATGAGGGGCTCAATTAGCATTTATTAAAGAAACAGCTCAGTGACACTGCAGACATCCTGGTGCTTCTGGAGAGACAGTCTGAGACGTTGGGAGCCTTAAAGACAAGACGCCTCCTCTAGCCAGCTTCACAGACTCGGTGTCCCACAAGTTTATGCTGGATGCAGGCACTGGCTAGAAATAGACACAAGCCACCTTTAACTGATTATTTAATCTACAATTGCAATGGCTGCAATATGTTTAATGTGTCTTCATGTCCGCCGTGACAAAGGACTGCGTGGCAGGTACTTCGGCATGTGACGGTCCGGCGTCACATCCCCTCCTGACGCCATCCCCATCTCCAGGGAAACGAAGCAGACGAGGACCCTGGGGCGGTCATCAGGCACACAGACCAGGCAGAAGCGTCCAGCAGCCCCAAGCCTCTGACTGCTCATTGAGAAACCGATGGGGGATGTCTGGGCTGCTGTCTTTTCCTAATTGCAAATGTTCCCATCACCAGCATTACAGATCAAGGGGCCCTGACTTTCTCTGAAAGTAGAAAGCCGGCTTTTCACTCGTTAAATCTGACTTGACAGAGGAGAAGCTAGCTCCACTGCCTTCCTGCCTTGCCCGCCTTTGTTCCTTTACCTCCTTGCTTTTTCAGAGTCAAAAGCCTCAAGCTTCAGTTTAGATGGTGGTGGCAAAATTCAAAGGCTCAGAGGGCTGAGTCTGAGCATGAGCCCTCAACATCAAAAGGCTATCTTTCCCTCTCAGCTGCTCAGGCTTGGCTCTACCTTCCTGGGCTGTGAGGGCCGGCAGAGCCCGCCTTTTCTTTGATCAGAGGTGTTTCAGCATCTGAGGATGGGCTCTGCCTCCAGACAGAAAGCAGAAAGGGTCATTTTATAGAAAAGCAAGTTGAAGCCCTAAATGAGAGCTGTTCTTTAAAGTCACATTTGTGGTGTTCCTTCGTGTTAGGCCTGTGGCTGAGACATGGCCCATTTAAAGCTCAAGGTCCTGGGTTCGGCCCCAGGGGCCAGGGGTGGGGTGGGGGAGAACAACCAACATGAACACTTAAATAAATATTACTTCCTTCTCCTCTCTCCTCCTGCCTATTTGCCTTCATCCCTTCCTGCACCTTTTCTTGGGAAAAAAAAAAAAAAAATCAATTGATCACAGTGTAACAGAATCTGCTCTCAATCTAACATAGTACCTGGGTATGAAATGCAAGAGCACAAGGCTCAGCTCAAATGCACCCAAGGGTCCAGCCAATCTGTCTGCCTCCAGCTCCGGGCCTCTTAGTCATCTTACGTCACAACGAGTGAGTGTGATGCCTGAGACAAGATGGGGCTCTGGGGACCACTGGGCAGGTAGCCTCACTGCAGAAATAGGGGCCCAGGTGGGAGCTAGAGCCTCAGGTACCTTTGTAATGAAGTGGATCCTGAGGGCAATTTGCACTGCTGATCCCGCAAAGGAAAGTCACACTGCGGGTGTGAGAGGAAGATCAGGATGAAGGAGGTGAGCAGAGATCCACGAAGAAGCAGTCACACTAGCTTGGGGGTGACTGAGAACAGAAGAGAAGTGTGCGTAGAATTCCAAAGCACAGCTGGGCCAGCTCAGTGCTTGGGCTCGGAAAATGGAGACGTCTCAACAAAAAATCAAGATGGAGCAAAACACCTTTCGATCCTGCAATCCCACTGCCAGACATATACCCAGAGAACACAAAAACGTTAATCAGAAAAAATACATGCATTCTTATGCTGATAGGAACATGGTTTACAAAAGCCAAGACAGGGAAGCAGCCTACGTATAAAGAAGCTGTGGTGTAGACACTCCATAGAATTCTATGCAGTTATTAAAAAAATGAAGCTGTGCCCTTTTCAACAACCTCAGAGGAACTGGAGGGGATCATAAGCTAGAAAAGACAAGGAAAAACACAAGATGGTTTCACTCATATATAGAATATGAAAAAAATATAGGAACAGAGAATTCAAAGGAAAATTCACAGGATGCAAGACTGCAGCTACTAGGGAGGTGGCAGTGGGGAGGGAAAAAGATGGGGGTCAAGGGCGCTAGAACCCAGGTGGTGGGTGTGGTGTGAAATGCATACAGACTGAGGTGCGATTTCAATATCGTAAAATGCATAGAACAATGTATTTAAAATAAGTAATAAAATTACTATAAAAAGAAGGAAAATGTCCTGCGTGAAGGACTAGGCAATTTGGACCAAAAGCCCAGTGGAGTCACTGGACAAGCTATTAAAAACACCTGTGCAAAATTCCAGAGATTTTACAAAAAGGTCAAGAAAAATCAAACCAAGATCTAGAAGTGACACAAATCCACAGAGCCTAAAAGGGTCTTTGGACCTCCAGTCTCTTAGGGGGTCTACAGTTTCCAAGAGGGAGTTAGAAATTGAGCAGAATTCGTGAGACAAATGTCGAGGTGAGGACTTACATTCATTTCCTATTGCTGCTGCAACAAATTAGCACAAGTTTGGTGCCTGAAAACAACACAAATGTGCCATCTCACAATTCTGGAGACTGGAGGCTGGAAAAGGGTCTCACTGATCTAAAATCAAGGTGTGGGGTGGGGGTGGGATGGGGCTGTGCCCCTCCCATAGTGCCATGGTCTCTCCCATTTCTAGAGGGCACCCACCACCCTCAACTCAGGGTCTCCTATTTCCAGAGTCACCAAAGGGCGTGAGCCCCATGCTGTATCACTCTGATCTCTGATCTTCTCCTGCCTCCCTCTTTCACTCATAAGGAAGGCCCTTTGTTGTAACTGAGTCAGCCTTACTAATTCAGAATAATTAGCAAAAATCTCCCCACCCTGTTAGCCACTTCAATTCCATTTGCAGCTTTAGTGTCCCCCTAAATACGTTGTGTATTTTCAAGTTCAGGGGAGGAAGACGTGGTCACCTTTGGGGGACTTTATTCAGCTGGTATAGAATCCCTGCTCAGGAATCATAATGAACAAGGAGAGTTCCAGACAGTGAACAAGAAGAAAGAGAGAAACTTTGAGGGAGCTACTTGGGTGGTCCAGAAAATGTTAACCCCTAAAACTGTATCATGGTGATTGAAGATTTCTGGAGCCCTCAGATTCTGAACAAAACAAACAAAAGTATACTTTTAATTAAAAATTGTCACACCAGGCCTCACATCATTTCAAACAACAAATGCCCAAGTAAAATGTCATACACGCATTCATTCTAAGAGGCAAAAATGAAGGGAAGAAGGAAAGTGAATCAGGCAGAACAAATAAAAATAAAGGATGAATATTTTTCATGCAAATATAGGAATAAAAAAATTGAAAATATATCAAGTAAACTCTTTTCCTGAAAGTTCAAAGACTGCTAGACTGAATGAAAAAATAAAACTTTAATATGTTTGTAAGAAGCAGATCTCAGACATACAGAAGTAATGTGAAAAGATGAAGAGACAGCTAACAAAAACCAAAAAAGCTCAGATACCTGTATTTACATTAGAGTGATGCAGAATCAAAAAGCATTTATATATATAAAAAGGGTCATTTTGAAATGACTGAAAGTTACATTCATAGGAAAATAAAATAAGTCTAAATGTGTATGTTCTTCAACTTTACAGATTACAAAAACTGACAGAAACAAAGGAGACATAAATACATAGACAATCTTAATGGGATATTTTAATATTCCGTTCTCAGTACTTGATAGAACAAAAAAATCAGATAAGAGAAAATATGAAAAGCAACCTTAATCTAAGGGATAGATACAAAACACTGCGTACAGCTTCTATTTTCAAGCACACTTACAAATAGTATATTTACAAATAGTCACCATATTTTAGCTATAAAGTCACATATCCCAAAAAATACAACACATGGAATTTGCTTAAAACAGAATTAACAACAGGCCATAAAATTATTTGCTTTGAAATTATGAAATACAATCTCTGCTCTAAAGCAAAAACATCACTTAGATGATATTAAGCATTCTGTCTCAAATTGTGAGACATTGCTTGCTTTTAGAAAAATTACAAGCCCATTTTTATATATTAAACTACTAAAAGTTGAAATTGCTAAATTACACATCTATGTCAAAAATAAAACATAGCATATAAAATCTGAAGAAAATTACGGGGAGGGTCTATTAAATATATTAGCAGAAAAATACAGATAATAATTCACCCTGAAAAGTCTGACCTAGAAAAAAGAAAACAGTACACATTTGAATAATAGGAATAAAAAGAGAATCATCATCCCTGGTTCTATATACAGGAAAAAGTTAAAAGTATTGTAAGAATAGTTGTATGCCAATAAATTTGAAAATGTAAATAGAAAGGATGGATAGTGTGAAGAATACTAGTTACTAAAATTTACAGAAGGAGAAAAAAAAAACATACTGTAAAAAGTTCTTTAACATTAAAGAAACTGAAAGGCAATATAAATCTTTCCACAAAAAATACTTTAGATTCAGACAGTTCCACCAATAAATAATAATATCCAATATTCGAGGAAGAAATAACACTAACCTATACAAAGTCTTCCAATGATGAAAATGAATACTTCCCAACTCATTTTATGAAGCCAATATGAGCATCACACTGAAACCCAACAAGCACATTATAAAAACAAAATATCATGAGCCTCTTACTTACACAAAAATTCTGAATAAAATGTTTGTAAATGAAGTCCAGTGATATATATTTATATTATCTATCTATTCTCCCTACCTATCAATCATCTATATCTATATGAGCAGCTACCACATGATGGAAGAGAATATAGTCCAAGAATTCAAGGTTGATCTATCTTAGAAAAATCAGCGTAATTAAGCCCCATTAGTTCAAAAGGAGAAAGATTATAGTACTATCGCAACTGGAGCAGAAAATGTAATTGAGACAATTCAACAAGGATTCATAATAATATCTCTTACCAGAATAAGAATAAAAGATAATTAATCTATAAAAGACAGTTGACAATATATTACTGAAATATCAGATTATGATATTATATTATATATACAGCTGTGATTGGAAAAGAAAAATAACTGAAGTACAATAACTGAAAAAATAGAAACGATACTATCATCCTTTGCAAGTGAAATTCTTTGTGTAGAAAATCTAAAATAATCTTCCATAACCTGTTAGAATTAATGAATTTAGCAAGGTTTCTGGCTCTAAGATCATTCACTGTATGTCTACAGATCATGTACATTAACATGGGCCGGTATATATGCAGAGGTTCCTTGCTACTTTGCAAATGCACATACAAATTGCCTTTATACACACATTATAAACCAGCTCACAAAATCACACACATGGCCTTTATAAGAGAATATACAAAGAATTCCTAGAAAATAATTATAAAAAGGAGCAACCAGAATGGGAAATTAGACAAAGGACCTGAATAGTGGTGTTACAAAAGACTATTCATTCAAAGACAAAATAGCGGGAAAAGGTATTCAATATCCTTGGTAATTAGAAAAGTCCAAATGAGAGCCACATTGAAATACCTTTACACATCCATCAGAATGACTGCAATAAAAAAGAAAGTACCAATGTTGTGAAGAATGGGAGCAAAGTGAATTCTCATACACAGCTAGTGAGTGCAATCACTGTGGATTGCATTTGGCATGATCTATTAAAGTTTAAAATGCGTTGAGGCTATTCTTAGCCTCTCCTTATCACCCCCAGAGAGCTGCTGCTACATCAAGGGGGCCAGCATCTATGAAAACAGGCAGCACCCAGGCAGGTAAAAACCCAAATATCAAGCAGGAAAATTGGGCCATAATGAGAAGAATAAGAAAATCAGTTGAAACTGACCTGAGGAGGTAGAGATGTTAGAATTTTCAGGAAAGGACTTTAAAACAGCAACTACAACTGGATTTACCATCAGCAAGGACACAGAAGAGTTGAATGATACCATTATCCAGTATGAACTGGTTGTCATTTATAGAACATTCTCACCAACAGTAGCAAAACTCATATTATTCTCAAAAAATCACAGACAACATTTACCCAGAGAGACCATATTCTAGGTCATAAACCAAGCATCAAAACATGTAACATGATTCAAATATACAAAGAATGTTCTCTGACCACTATGCCATTTTGTTAGAAATCAGTAACTGAGATCTCTGGAAAAATTTTTCATTATTTGTAAATAAAGTAACACATTTCTAAATAACCTCTGGCTCATAAATATATCCATAATGAAATCAAAAGCATTTTGAATGGAATGAAAATGAGACCATGAATATATGGTATTTTACTGAAATAGTACATCAGAATTTATAGCCCTAAGTTCATGCATTAGAAATGAAGAGTGGTCTCAAGACAATAACCTCAGAGTTAGTCTTTAGAAACTAGAGAAAGAAGGAGAAATTAAACTTAAAATAAGCAAAAGAAAGTGATAAAGATGAAATCATAAATCAATGACACAGAAATCAATAGAGAAGATCATTGAAACCAAAAGCTTGCACTTTGAGAACAGCAATAAATCTGATAAATCTCTAGCTAGACTGATGAAGAGAGGATATTAATTACCAATATTAGAAGTATGAACAAACATTCCCGATAAAGTCAACAAAGATTATAAGAGAAAGGCTCCTTAAAAGACACAAGCTACTAATGCTCACTGAAGAAAAAACAAGTAACCTGAACAACCCAACATCTATTAATAACTTGACATATGTTAAGCTCCTATATCGAGAAAATCTCAAAGAATTCTCCAGAAATGTACTGCAGTAAATAAATCAGTAAACTTGCAGGATATGAGATCAACACATAAAAACCATCTGTTTTCATACATTAAAGCCCAAATCCTGAAAGCAAAATTTAAAAAGCCATTCTATTTACAATCTAAATAATAAAATACCTATCGTGTATATCCTAAATCTAGTCAATGTTGAAATGCAATAGTCCTTCAATAAAATTAAAGAAATATCTGGAGATAAATTTAACCAAGGAGGTGAATGACTGGTATACTGAAAATTACAAAATATTGCTGAACAAAATTAAAGAATACCTAAATAAATAAAAAGACATCCTGTGTTCAAGGTTAGGAAGACTTAATATTGGTAAGAAGACAATATAGCTCTACATACGCAATGCAATCTCTGCTAAAATCTTTTTGCAGGAATAGAAAAGTCAATCCTCAAATTCATGTGCAATTGAAGGGATCTCAGATAACCAAAACAATCCTGAAAAAGCAGTAGTTGGAAGACTCTTATGTCCTGATTTCAAAACTAACTACAAAGTTAGAGTAATCAAAGTAGCATAAGGATAAGCATAAGCATAGGCATACAGATCAATGATTTTTCAAAGGATTTCTGAATTGGGTGCCAAGACCGTTCAACAAGAAAAAGAAATCTTCTCTTCAACAGATGATGCTGAGACAACTGCATTTCCTGGTGAAAAACAATGGTGTGGACTGCTACCTCACACTATATATAAAAATTAACTCCAAATAGATCAATGGTCTAATATAAAACAAAGGAAAAAAAAGATGGAGATAAAACTTCTTGAACTTGGATTTAGCAAAAGATTCTTAGATATACCAAAAGCACAAGCAAAAAAGAAAAATATAGGAAAAAACGGAGTACGTCGAAATTAAAAAAAATTATTAATAGGTCATTATCATTAAAGTGATATGACAACCGATCTTATGAAATAAAGTGTCTATAATCATATATCTATAAATGTTTAATGTCCAGAATATAAAAGGAAATCTTACATCTGAAAAACAGAATACAACAATCTACTTTAAAAAATGGGAAAGGATTTAAATAATTATCTATCAAAAATATACACAAATGGCCATGAAATAAACACATAAAATACACACATTATTAATCATAATGAAAGTGGTAATTAGAACCATAGTGAGTACCTCTTCACAACTACTAGGATGGCATCTTAAAAAATAAAAAGTAGTAAGTGTTGAAAAGGAATGTGTCACTACTGTGGAAAGAGTTGGGTCCTTGAAAATTTAACACAGAATTGCCATATGGCCCAGCAATTCCATATCTAAACCTCAAAGAATTGAAAACAGACAGTCAAAGAGATACTTGCATACGTTTCAAGTTTCATTGCAGCATCTTTCATAATAGCCAAAAGGTGGAAACAACACACTTTCATCAACAGATGAGTGGATAAAGAAAATGTGGTACATCCATACAGTGGAATATTATTCAGCCATACAAAGGAATACAATTATAATACCTGCCACAAGGATGAAAATGGAAACAGTACGTTAAGTGAAATAAATGACATAAAAGGCCAAATACTGTATAATTTTATATGAAATATCTAGAATTGGCAATTTTATAGAGACAAAGTAAAGAAGAGGTTACCTGGGGCTGGAAGGGGGGAAGATAGGAAATTATAGTTTAGTAGGTACAGAGTTCTGTTTAGGGTGATGTAAAGTTTTGGAAATAAACAGTGGTGATGATTACACTGTGCCTGAATTAATGCCATTAAATTAAACATTACAATTAGTAAAACGGCAAGTTTTATGTCATATATATATATATATAATATGGAGGGGGAGACTACAGACTTTTAGGGGGTGACAGACATGCTCATTAGCTTGAGTGCGGTGATGAGTTCCCTGGTGTGGGTAGTTATGTCAAAACTCATCAAATTGTTGACTTCAAATATGTGCAACTTTACTGGATGCCAATTATACCCCAATGAGGCAATTAAAAAAAATGAAAGGCCAGCTAAAGTTGCAGCTGATCATTAACTAGCAGGCGCTTTTTTCCTAGTGGCACAAGAATTTTCCCTAACTTTTTCCTTTTTGCACTATTCTTACACAGCAGCTAAAAACAACCGCTTAATGAACTGCCTGTCCTTCAGAAACTGCAGAGCCATCTGACTTTTCCAAGGCTCTTTCCACCTTAGGAGAAGAGAAATGTACTTCTTTAAGAAAATAACTGCTCCTCTGCCTGTGCTTTGTTCATTCTGAGGCAAAGTGAGCCTGCTCAGAGCCACAGCTTCACTTTTACAAACCTGAGTGGCTTGCACATGGCATTCTTGAAATAAATTACTTTCACTGGGACACGGTGTCCTTCTAATTCTAGCTCATTAACTGAACATCCGCTTATTTGTTTATCTCTGGAATATTGGTGACTGGTGAGTCTGACTCACCCCGGACGACAGCAGACGGTCCTGATGTCCCAGGACTCACTTCTTAGCTGGGACTGGGTCCCCAGCATCCCCGTCCCGTCACTCCCTCCTTGTACCCACATCACCGCCTTGTATGCTCAGTGCCCCTCTGTCAGCTCCGCTCCCACTCACCAGCTGCTGACCTCTGCCCCAGGGGTCATCCACGCTCCCTGTTCCATTACAGACCCACCTGGCAATCAACAAGCCCGCCACCATCTTGTACTGAGCCTGTGCCGCGCGTCAGGAGCTATGTCTTGTCTCCAGTCCTGGCAATAGATCTACAAGGAAAGTATTTTCCTATCTTCTTGACACAGATTAAGAAACTGGGACTCAGAGGGCAGGTAACTGGACCCTACACAGCAAACCAGAGAATCCTCTCCCTGTGGTCACAGCAGAGCTCTTCCTTGTGCGCCCTCATGGCCCCAGGACGGGTGTCTGACTTGGGGGTGGGGTGGAGGAAGGTGGTCCCCACTTGCGGGGCACTGCTGGGCTGTGTTCTCATGGACCATACACTCGTCCTCTGCAGCCAGCACCCCTGGCGTCAGCAGCTGCCTGCTATGCTCTGTCCAGCAAATCAAAGGCAGGGGCCTCTGCTGCTTAGAGGGACTTGGAACAATGCTCCAAATCCCAAGCATAAATGGCTAGCAATACTCAATCTCATGACCAAATTTCACCACCATGAGGATTAGAAACCCCAGCAAATGAAAGAACCCCCTTTGGCTTGTGCTTGGTGAAATAAGTCATCAGGAGAAAGTCAAAAACTGATGGTCTCGCTCACGTGGAAGATAAAGAAACAAAGCAAAGGAACAGACAGAACGAAACAAAAAACGTTGGCCATCGACAACAGACCTGAGATGACTAGAGGGGAAGAGAGTGGGTGTGGAAGCAGAGACAGTGGGGTCCAGGGAACAAGGATGCTGGACTATGAGAAATGTGGGGGCAGCCCCGCAGGTGTGATTCTGTTCTCCTCCAGCAGAGGGCGGGTGACACTCAGCTCCTGTCACTGCTGGGGCAGCTCACCTAATCCCCCAGGCTCTCTCTCCTGCTAACCTGGCTCATCCCGATGAAAGCAGAGAAAAAGGAAGCACCAGTACGAACATAGAAAGGGGCACTCTGGCTCTAAAATCAGGCTCCCACTGTACTCAGACGTCAGCCTTTTCCACGGAGGAAGAACACAGGCTTCTGAGCACTGACCCGTGAAGCATGTGTGTGATCTGCCCATGGTAAGAGAACACTCACAGGCCATGCTCGTCCCGATGTGGTCACGGACAAGATCCATCAGGCAGCAGCAAGCAAGGAATAGAACTTCTATTGATACTCATTTTTCAATCTCATACTGAAACCTTCTCTGTAATATACTTTATATCTAAAGTATTCATAATTTAACCTACAAAGCTGGCAATAATTCAAACTAATACTCAGAATCTAACGAATAAGGAAATAGATGAGCATATATTAGGGGTGATTCAAGCTCAGGCACTGGCTACCAATTAGGTGCATCAACAGCATTTGGAAACTGGTGACCTCACTGGAGGACAAAGGACACAGGCAAGGCTGAATGAATCTGTGTCCCATGCACCATTCGAGTACTATCCATTCGTATTCATCCATTTACCCTTCCTTCTTTCCATCCATCCATTCATCCATCCTTCCATCCATCTATCCATTCATCCATTATCCATCCTTCCTTTCTACCTTCCTTCTTTCCATCCATCCACCCATTCATCCATCATCCATCTTTCCTTCCTCCCTGCCTCCCTTCCTTTTTCCATCCATCCATCCAACCTTCCTCCCTCTCTCCCTCCCTCCCACCCTTCCTTCTTTCTATCCACCCATTCATCCATCCTTCCATCCATCCATCCATCCTTTCATCCATCATCCAACCATCCATCCAACCATTCATCCATCCATCCATCCATTATCCATCCATCCATTCATCCATCATCCATCCTCCCTCCCTTCTTTCCATCCAACTATCCATCCATCCATCCACTCATCCATCATCCATCCATCCATCCATCCTTCCTTCCTCCCTCCCTCCCTTCTTTCCATCCATCCATCCATCCATCCATCCATCCATCCATCCATCCATCCACTACTGGTTTTTTTCTCTGGGAAACCCTAGCACAGTGCACGACAAAGTTCTGGGCTGTGCCAGCCCTTCTGAGTGTTCTCAGACACCTAGTAAGGCCTCTTTCCAGAAGAGCCTCATGGTCCTGAAAGCTGTTGGTATAGAAAGAATCAGAGGGTGAGGACCCGGTTTCTCTAAGTGGCTGCACCACTGGCAATCTTTGCCAGTGACACATGTCCCAGTTTCAGCTGACCGAGGTGGTGAAGATCTTCACTCTAGAGGCAGCCCCCACTCCTAACGGGAAAACTCCAAGGCTCTGCATCAACCTTCACACGTGCGTGTGCACACTCTCAGGTAGTCATGGTGTGCCTGCTGCTTGTGACCTTTGAGATGAATATCTGTTATAAATCTGTAATACTCTGGAGGCCTGGGAGGGCAGGCTGTGTGTCTAGAATTTTAAAAAACAGGTAGCACCAGAAAAGAAGCCAGATTCCAGGAACAAAAACCATGACCATGGGCAAAGGAGGTCAGTGCTGTGGGTGACAGTCCCAAATCCTGGTGTTACCCAGAGTACTGCTGGGAGGTGGACTGAAGTACCTCATAAAGGGGGTGGGGGACAGACACAGTGAGGGGCTTCAGCCAGCCAGATGGTGGCTGTCTCACTGGGGAGTCTGGAGGAAAAGAGGGCTGATTCATTGAAGGTGGCCCCGTGGGTGACAGGAGCCTGGGACCTGGCAAGAGGAGTCTCAGTGTCTTTGTTATAAATGCTTCCCCCTCAGGCTGGGGAGAGTCTGGCTGGGACTCTGCCTCTGGAGGGACACCCATGGGTATGGGGACCGCTGTGCAGAGCACAGCCAGTTGCAGGCTCCCCGACTTGGGTCGATGGGTCAGCCTTGCAGGTAAAGCACCCCTAAAATTCCATCTCCACCCACACGGATAAAATCAGCATTTGATCTTTATGCAGAGGTTTGCAAAAACACATCTCTAGTAGCAGGTGATCTCTGTTCGCACCTTTTTCCCTATTTTTTTTTTAAATAATAAAAAAAGAGCCTTAATTATGGATGAATGGATCCATCATCCATATGATGGATGAATATAAATGGATAGTGCTCATAATTCTATACTGAATGATGGAAACACTACCTTCCATCAAGAGGAAAAAGAACACAGAAGCTGCTTTGCCCTCTTCTGTCTGAAAAACAGGAGAGAATTACAGGGAGAGAAGTGTGCTTGTGTCTGGGTATAAACCCTGCATTGCAGGTCTTCTGAGACGCAAACACGAATCCCCAAGGGGACTGGTCGAAATGCAGGTCCTGCTCAGGGGGAGCGGAGCCTGGGACTCTGCATTGCTCCGGGGCCCAGGCAAGGCCAGGCTGCTGCTCTCCCCACCGAGCTCTGGAGCAAGGACCCAGAAACACAGAAGAGGAACCGCAAATGTTTTTCCATCGAAGACCCAGGGCACAGGATGGGTTTCCAGGATGGACATGTCCCGGCTCTTAACCGTCCTAACCGGCCGGCACTCCCCTCCGCAAAGACACAGGATGCTCACCAAAGGAGCCTGTGACATCAGACACTGCAGAGGCTCTGCCTTTAGACTCCCGGGGCAGGAGCTAACACTGCAGCCTGTCGACTGCGGGCAGAGATGCTGCAGCGGCTGGTGTGCGGAGGCGGAGAAGCACTGCAGGTAAATCAAGGCTTGCTTTCAGGTGAGCTCTTCTGTAGGAGCCAGGCTCTTAATGCTGGTCCTCCAGTTTGAGGACAGCATCTCTGGAGAACCTGGGGGACCGTGTGGATCCTCAAAGAGAAACTGGCACACCCTGGGCATTGCATTGGCTCAGCCCTCACCCCCGGGCTGCAGGAAGGTATTTGTGTCACAGAGGCGAGCACATCGGTCACTGTCCTCCCCTCCTCTGTGCAGCACCTGCCCACGGTGGCCATGTGACCGAAGAATGCTCTGAGAATCAGTGACCCCCACCCCCTTGGAAGCGCTCTGGTGGCCCCGCAGTTGTCTGGGTGTTGGTTCTGTCTGCTTGCCGTGTCCCCGGGGTTACAGCTGAGCCCTGGGTGCCACACCCACTCCAGATGCAAACACACTTCCCTGTAACTTAGTCAGAGGGGTCACCCTCCCTCTAGGGGCCCTTCGGTGACAGCAGCGGGCACAGGAGTGGTGATAAGGAGGGTCTCCCCCTCCTGCTGAGAGAGAAGCTCACTGACACCATTTTACAGATGTTGAAACTGAGCCTCGGAGGAGGAAAAGGACTCCCCTGGGTCAGAGCCAGAAGGACCCCGCCAAGGAACCAGTGTTCTAAGGACAAAGTGACCCAGAGTACATTCAGAAGGGACGGGTCCCTCAACCACAAAAATCCACCCTGATGTCCACTTTACCATAAAGGACCTGGCCATCTAACTGGCCAAACAGGAATTCCCTTGCTCTCCTCTTGTTCCTGGCCCTTTAAATTCTCACCGGCCTGAGTGTGGGAGGCAGATCTGAGATTCTGAGGCTTCTGTCTCCTTGTCTGTCAACAGGCAACAAAAGCTTTTTCTTTCCTCAAAACTTGGGCTGGAACATTGGCTCCTGCTTGGCTCTGCTCAACAGTCACAGCTTCCTTCCCCTGCAGCTGCATTATGAAGCCAGGGTCCCTAGAATCTGGTGCGATCTGTGCTTACAGGGTGCCTGGAGGCAGGTCCTTCCTGCAGCCTCCTGCTCAGAAGCTGGGGCACCATTGTCATTTTTAAGCAGCCTGGTCCACCAGCTTGAATTAAGTACCCAGTGACCCCCAGAGAAGGGACTTAAATTCCTGGGCCTACAGCATGTGCCTGGCACACCATAGTGCAGAGTTCTTCTGTGAGCAAGCCTGAGACTTACACCCTCCTGCTTCCCATCACACACCTGGACCATGGCATGCCATCCTCTGAGGGGCTCAGTTAAAGCAGCCCTCTCCTCTCTCTCTTCTTTTCCTTCTCCTCCCTCCCCTCCTCCCCTTCCCACTCCTCTTCCTTCTCTCCTCCCTCTTCTTCCCTCCTCTCCTCCATTCTGCTCCCCCTCCCCTTCTGC